>JAAGNO010003566.1:13008-24241 GCA_033439905.1 Ceryle rudis | reverse complement strand
GATTATATTGGGGCAAGCCCAGACATGCCAAGGCAATACTGAGTCTGGATGGGCCACATGTCCATTCTTCTCAAGATACATGACAACAGTGGAGGAGCCAACAAGGAGAGGTGTGCTGTTGGACCCTGTACTAACAATGAAGGACTGTCTGGGGATGTGAACATTGAGGGCAGCCTTGGCTGGAGTGACCATGAGATGGCGGAGTTCAGGATCACGCACAGAAGAAGCAGGGTAGTAAGTAGGATTGCAACCCTGGACATCAGGAGTGCTAACTTCGGCCTTTTCAAAGACCTACTTGAAGGAATCCCATGGGTTAGGGCTCCAGAAGGTAGAAGGGCCCAAGAGAGCTGGTTAATATTCAAGCACCACTTCCTTCAAACTCAAGATCAGTGCATCCTTGTAAATAAGAAATCGAGCAAAGGACACGGGAGACCTGTGTGGATGAGCAAGTAGCTTCTGGAAAATCTCACATGGAAGAAGGAATTTTACAGAGTGTGGAAAAAGAGACTGGTCACTTGAGAGGAATGTAGGAATGTTGATAAAGTCTGCAGGAATGCATTGAGGAAGTGTAAGGCCTAAATGGAATTACATCTGGCAAGGGATGTCAAGGACAACAAAAAGGACTTCTTCAAGTACACCAATAGGAAAAGGAAGAGTAGGGAAAATATGGGCCTTCTGCTGAATGAGGTGGGTGCCCTGGTGACAGAGAATACAGGGAAGGCGTTGTTACTGAATGTCATCTTTGCTTCAGTCTTTACTCCTAAGACCGGCTCTCAGAAATCACAGTCCTTGGAGGTACGAGAGAAAGTCTGGAGGAAGGAAGACTTTCCTTTGGTCAAGGAGGATTAGACATCATGTAGGCAAACTGAACAGTCACAGATCCATGGGCCCTGATGGCATCCGCTGAGGAGTGCTGAGGGAGAAGTCTGATGTTATTGCTAAGCCACCCTCCATCATTTTGGAACAGGAGAGGTGTCTGAGGACTGGAAGAAAGCCAATGTCACTCCAGTCTTCAAAAAGGACAAGGAGGACCCAGGAAATTACAAGCCAGTCAGCCTCACATCCATCCCTGGAAAGGTGATGGAAAGCTTATTCTGGAGATCACCTCTAAGCATGTGGTAGACAAGAAGGTTATCAAGAGTAGTCAGCAAGGATTCACCAAGGGGAAATCATGCCTGACCAATCTGATAGCCTTCTATGACGGTGTGACTAGCTGGGTAGATGAGGGGAGAACACTATGTGTTCTCTACCTCAAATTCAGCAAGGCTTTTGACACAGTCTCCCATAACATCTTCATAGAAGAGTGTGTTAGATGAGTGCATACTGAGGTGGTTTGGGAACTGGCTTAATGACAGAGCTCAGAAGGTTGGGATCAGCAGTACAGAGTCTAGTTGGAGGCATGTAGCTAGTGGTGTTCCCTAGAGGTCAGTACTAGATCCAGTCTTTTCCAACATGTTCATTAATGACCTGGATGAAGGGACAGAGTATACCCCCAGCAAGTTTGCTGATGATACAAAACTCAGAGTGCCAGGAGGCTGTGCTGACATTCAGCAAGACCTGGACAAGCTGCAGAGTTGAGTGGGGTAGAACGTAATGAAATTCAACAGTGGTGAGTGTTGAATTGTTGACCATTGTCAACAATGTTCCTGCACCTGTGGAGGAATAACACCATGTACCAATACAGGTCAGTTTTTAACCTGCTAGAAAACAGCTCTGCAGAGAAGGACCTGGGAGTGCTGATGGACAACAAGTTAACCATGAGCCAGCAGTGTGATCTTTTGGCCAAGAAGGCCAATGGTATCCTAGGGCACATTAAGAAGAATGTGACCAGCAGGTCAAGGGAGGTTCCCTTCCCCATCTACTCCGCCCTAGTGAGGCCACATCTGAAGTACTGTCTCCAGTTCTGGGTTTCCCAGTTCAAGAGAGACAGGGAAATAAAGGATAGAGTCCAGCGGAGGACTATGAAGGTGATTAAGGGACTGGAACACCTCTCTTATGTGAAAAGGCTGAGACACCTTGGGCTTTTTAGCCTGGAGAAGACTGAATGGGGATCTTAGCAGTGCTTATGAATACCTAAAGAGTGGGTGTCAAGAGGATGTTGCCAGGCATTTTTCAGTGGTGTCCAGTGTCAGGACAAGGGACAATGGGCACAAACTGGAATGCAGGAGGGAAGTTTCATCTGAATATGAGGAAAATCTTCTTTACTGTAAGGGTGATAGAGCACTGGAACAGGCTGCCCAGAGAGGTTGTGGAGTTTCCTTCTCTGGAGATACTCAAAACTCCTCTGGATGCGTTCCTGTACAACCTGCTACAGATTAACCTTGAAATTGATCCTGATCCTGAGGAAAATTCAAAATGGTTCTTGAGGACAAATGATAGTCAGAGAAGTCTGTTACTCCTTCGTGTTCAAAAATCTACCCATAGTATTTCAGCATGACTTTTAAGACTGAGCTTGGTGTGTCCAACTTGTAAAAATATTTTACAGGGAAATACACAGTACATTTTTCTTTCTCCCTTCAATAGTTTTAAAATAGATTTGCAGAAAAAAAATGATTCATAGCTAAAATAGGGTCAGCTGCTTTTTCTTCACCTGCCATCCACAGCACCTTGATCCAGTTTACAGGCAATGCTCACAAGGGACTCAGCTTCTGGAAAGGAAAAAGTCAAGACTCATGTTCCAAAGATGGACTCCTACTAGGATCTGTACCATGCAGTGCTGCCAACAGAGAAAATGGTTGCTTTTGCTTCAACCTTCACTTTAGGAAGTCATGATCAGGCTTGGATTTTCCTAACTGCCCAGGAGAAGGTTGAAGACACAAAGATCTGGCTTTTACAAGAATTCTGGTTTTCTAAAAAGAAAGAGGAATTTATTAAGGAGGTTACTAAAGTTGAAGATTTATTTGTTTGAATATATTTATGTACATAGACTCACCTCTTGGCCTAAGCCAGATTTTTAGTTCTGTACTATCTGCCTTGTTCAGGTCAATACAGATATGAATGTAAATTTAATTTTCTCTTCTGAAGGACACCTTGTAATGAGATTATCTGTAAACTGATCTTTGCTATCTGTCCGCCCCTGTTAGCTTCTTATTGCCAGGTGTCAAATTAATGTGTGCATTATTTTGCATTTGTGTCAGTGTGAACTCATGAACACTATTTGCCTAATAATTTTATTCTTAAAGTGGTAGCCACTTCCTCCATTTAACAGTTACTTTTTACTTAAAATAATATTCACTGTTACCCTGAGGATTTTTATAAGAAATGATAAAACATGAGAGCTGGAGTGAAATACTTCTCTATTTAAAATAATCCTTATATTTATGACTTCAAATAAATAACCAGTACTTAAAAGTTGTACTGTCACAATAAAAAAAAAAAAAAGGCTTTAAAAAAGTGAGTGATAGAGAAGTTACGTCAAGCCGTTGCTTGCTTGGTCAGAATGGACCATTTGTCTTGCCAGTATTGATTGTGACCCTGTGTGGCTCATTCTGTGCTTCCCAGCTCTCATCTTCAGAGACCTCATAATTCAAATTGGGACAGCCCTGGAAAGGGCTTGGACAAAGAAGTCTTCCTTTTGTATTTAGATTGGACGTTAGGAAGTTCTTTACTATGGGGGTAGTGGAACACCGGAACAGGTTGCCCAGCGGGGTGGTGGAGGTCCCATTCCTGGACACATTGAAGGTCAGGCTTGACGAGGCTCAGAGCAACCTGATCTGGTTGAGGATGCCCCTGCTCACTGCAGGGGGGTTGGGCTAGATGACCTTTCGAGGGCCTTTCCAACCCAAGGCATTCTATGATTCTATGTTTCTATGATATTCTATCCTGTGGATTTGTTTTTAAACTTTTAAATAAGTGTCTTTCTAGGTAGCAGCAGAGCATAGTCAGTCTCCTTGAACTGATTCTGTCCTTCCACCCCTTTGGAGGTCTCACAGCATGCCTTACTCCTTTGAAAAGACCTGTGTCTGTTGCTTTGTAAACTGTACTCCCAGGGAGCTCTCATTTCTCCTTGCACTTAAAAAATTTCTGTTTGCTGATGAACACTCGTATATCCCCAGGGAAAACATATTTTCTCCTTCCATTCTGAATGGTCCACCTGCCACAAAGTATAGTAATAAATTGTAGAAAAGCTGAAACTTCCCTGTGCTGCCCAGCCACATTCTTTCAATGAAACATTTCTTAACAAACTTTATGCAAGTGCTGTCTTTCAAAAAATAGAAAACATTTTCATGAATGTGTTGCAAAATGTACACACATGGGTAAATGATGATTGCTTGAGTAATTATGAACCATATTTTGTTGCTTTTATTTACCAGTTAAGTTTTCATTTATTCAACCTTTCTCATGATAGCTTTATAGTAATTTGATATTGTGAATTGGTTTGGGAACAAAGCAAGATTTGGATTAAAAGCATGTTATAAGACATTGCTCCAGAGCTTCTTACAAGCATCCCTTAGAGACACTGAATTGCTAACATGAACATTACGTGGAATTGCACAACCAACATACTTTTTCTTCTGAAAGGAGATATTTTCTGTATGCATTTGTTATAGAGCTTCTGCTTTTGAATCATCAATATCTGTCCCAAAGAATACAAGTCCTTTAGTCACTGAAGTCAGAGCTATACTTTCCCTTTAATGACTTATACTGGATGGCTCTCTAGCTACTGGTTAAGATGAAACTCAAGAAATTTAACATTTTTATATTAAAATTATTATTTAATTTGTTTTATACTGTCCCTTTGATATAAAGGCTTAACTAAGTAGTTTTAAATTAACTGTAAAGTAAGAAAGTCTAGCTAACATGACCCTGGTTTCTCTGGCAGTAACATTTCATATATGCAAAGTTCCATGTTCTTATGCCTTCACATGAAAACAGGCTGCTGATTCCTTAGAATCAACCTCCTTAGACATCTTTTTTATTGCTATGTGTTCAACAAGGTAGTACGCAAGGATTTTTTTTGTTATAGTACTCAACTATCTTGAAGAAGAATTCACTGAATCACAGAATGTAGTGAAATGCTTCAATGGTGGCAATAATGTCCATTGATGTTGATACAATTATATTGCTGTTAGACCTTAACGAATAAGGTAGCTGCAGTATTATTCTATTTTTATTTTGAAATAGGACTACAGTAGAGCTTTATAGACAATGAGAGACTGCTTTTGAATTCATAATGTTTAATTGCTCTGAAATACATCTGTGACAGAAAGTGACAGTACTTGTCACAGTAGAAATACAGTTGCATCGCTCTAATGCAACATCACAGTAGCTTAGCTGCAGTTTTTATGTGAGTTGACATTTTCATCTTTAACCCTATTTTTGTTTTCTCACACTTTTCTCAAACCATTATATTCCTAGTTTGAATATTTTGTCTAGTATCTCTTGAGAAATATGGAATTTTAAAAAGTGTACATAGAAAGGCAAAGAGAAAAAGAAAAGTAGTTTCCACATAAGCCATTCCGGAACACATTCTTGAAGGCACAAATGCATAGAATAATGTTCAGCAACTTTGTTTACTTAAAGTTTCAATTTGAATCTTTATTTTTAAAAATAGCTTTTAGAAGAATATCTTTAAGATGATATGAAATACAGTATTTTCTTTGAAGACTGTTGCATAGACTTTGGATCTTTACTGGACTGGATACCAGAATTTTCAGACATGTCAATTGAGAAATCATTGTGAACAAGACTGAAAGAAAAAAGACAGAAAAAGGAAACAAAAACTTTCAAATTTTAATACCATATCACAGAACAAGATTGTCTATCCATCAGTTGCATTAGGACTTGTCTTCAGGATAAACGTATGAAGTAGGAAGTTTCTGAGTAATGAGATATCATAAAAATAATCTAGTGGTTAGTCTCGTGAGGGGACTGTAAATAGTTCTTAAAGGGAAAAGCAGGACTGCAACGGTAAAAGTCTATTGCCTGTCCTAGATGATTGATTTTGTTGAAAAATAAAGCTTTATTATCTTGTATCTGCCAGGAACCACCACAAGAAGCAGATGAAGACTTAATGACTGCATGTAAGACATTCTCAAAGATCTACCACTATACTCATAGAATCATAGAACTATTATGGTTGTAAAGGACCTTTAGGATCATCAAGTCCAACCATCATCCCAACATCTCCCTATCCATTAGACCATAGCCTCAAGTACTACGTCCACTCTTTTTTTAAACACCTCCAGGGATGATGACTCCACCACCTCCTTGGGCAGCCTGTTCCAGTGCCAAACCACTCTCTCAGTGAAGAATTTATTTCTAATATCTAATCTAAACCTCTCCTGATCCAACTTGAGGCCATTTCCTCTCATCCTACCATTAGTAATTTGGGAAAAGAAACTGACACCAGACTCACTACAACCTCCTTTTAGGTAGTTATAGAGAGCAATAGGGTCTCCTCTCAGTCTCCTCTTCTCTAGACTGAACAACCCCAGTTCCCTCAGCCTCTCCTCATAAGGCATGCTTTCCAGACCCCTCGCCAGCCTTGTTGCCCTTCTCTGGACCCGCTCCAGCACCTCAATGTCCTTCTTGTACTGGGGTGCCCAATCTCGACACAGTACTCAAGGTGCAGTCTCACAAGTGCCGAGTACAGGGGCACGATCAGCTCCCTACTCCTGCTGGTCACACCGTTTCTAATACAGGCCAAGATGCCATTGGCCTTTTTGGCCACCTGGGCACACTGCTGGCTCACGTTCAGCCGGTTGTCCAACAACACCCCCAGGTCATTTTCCTCCAAGCAGCCTTCCAGCCAGTCCTCCCCAGGCCTGTAGTGTTGCCTGGGGTTGTTGTGACCGAAGTGCTTGACCCGGCACTTGGCCTTGTTAAACCTCATCCCACTGACCTCAGCCCATCGCTCCAGCCTGTCCAAATCCCTCTGCAGAGCGGTGTGACTTCCAATGTCACGATATTTAAAGTGTTTTCAGTAATGTAATAACTCTTGATTGGGCTGGTGATTTATAGATGTAGGACTGGGATGAGTCTTTGGGATAGCTGGTTGTAAGCAACTATTAGAAGAGATCTGAAAGATAGTAGTTACTGCCTTGGTAAGGAGGATCTCAAGTCGAAGGCTGAGAATTAGAGACTGTATTAAGGAGAACTATAATTGTGGGTGTGCTTTCATGTTTGTTATAAGCCTATTATTAAAACATAGGGAATTATGTACCTTACAATAATTCACGTGTTTCTATTTTACATACCCATGCAAAGGCTATTAACCTGTCAGGAATCTTGGAGATTGGCAGAAGTAAACATATGCCGATGAAGTCGAACCTTGCTAATGTGAGCTCTGCTAGCGAAGAGATTGCTTTATGGTCTAATGAACACTGTGAGGTTTCTGTGGCAAAACTTAATACTGAGGAAGGTAAAATAAGGATTCCTACTTTTAAAATTAAAATCTTGTATTATATGCAAAATCTTATTTAGGACTTGCAAAATCTGCTTTGGACTGCTAGAACTAATATGAAAAAACCCATAATTAAACTGAATGATATGAACATAGTTCAGAATTTATTATTTTTGGGGGGGAGGTGGCGAATAGTTGACTTGATTTAATTTATTGTTTCAAATTTTATTCTAACCAGAACTGAAGGTGATGGACAGACCTACCAAAGCTTTGTTTAGATTCACTGACGGTGGTCAAAGTAACTATGCTGAGAAATAAAATAGTGCTAAAATTGCATTGTGTTTTTCTTATAGACAGGGTGGGTTTTTAACTCCATTTGTTCATCTTACTCTAAATGTTTCCTATTTTACACTTTAAAAAAAAAAATTAAATTAAGTTGTGATCCCATGGTTGCCTACTTGCAGATAAAATACTACTTCTTTCAGTCCAAGATACCATGGGAAGCTGGGTACATAATGTTTGCAGGTATTTTATTCAAAGACTACAAATGGATATGCCTAAAAGTTGTTTAACAAGATTTTTTTTTTTAAATGGGAATAAAATCTTAACGTGCTTGTATTTGCATTCAAAACTAAATTGACATACAAACCCCTTCATTTTTAGTAGTGCTGATGGGTCTAGTTATTATAAAGCGATATATATATATATCATATGTCTACTAAATCAACTTCTACTTTTCTTATTTCTATTCTTCTATTTCTAGTTTGGTTCTTTTGGATGCCTATTTCAGCACTATATGGATGGCAACACTAAGAAGTTATGGCTGATCAAGTATTATGAACACTAAACAAAGATTCCCTTGTGTGTGTGCTTCTTTTGAGAGGTCCCTCATCCCTGAACTTGGACATCTCTTAACAAAAGATGTAATTTGTGCTCAAATAATATGAGGTGCAGGAGGCATTTTATGGCATTTTTCCCTTGTTGAGTGAAAAGAAGCAATCTGATATACAAAATACTCAGCCAAGGCTTTTAACTTGAGGGTTGAGCAGAAAATCTATGGAACAGCATGAAGACTGTCTAAGATTTAGTAGACTGATACTTCGGATAAAGAACAGCACTTGGCTCCTAACACGTTAAATTATTACTCCAATTTATAAATAGAAAAACTGTGAGAGATGTAGTGGGTTTTAATTCCTTTTAGGTGTACTGGCACCATACAGAGAACACGAAATAAATACTGAGAATTCATGTCAAATATAGTTTTGGATTTTACCTGCTCTTAGGGCTATATGATGTAAGTGAACCCAGTATATTTCCTCCCTCACTAGAAAGACAAAGTGCTTAAGCAATATTCTTTTCTGTATCTGTATATAGAACTAATGTGCCATAGCATTTCTAAGCACTTTTGAAATTAAATATCTGCACTTGGGGGATCCTTAAAAGGGAATCTACAATTAATAGCAAATAGAATTCTTAGGATCATAGAATGGTAGGGGCTGGAAGGGCCTCTGGAGGTCATTGAGTCCAACCACTCTGCCAATTTCTGATATTTGGGCAGCCTATAAAGTTGGGGTTTTTTTTACAGTTTACCAACATGTAATTTTTGATGACTTTCAGAACATACTTTCTTTTTCTTATTGTTTTTGTTTACCTCAGTTTCACCTATGTTTTACACTGGTGTATTCTGTGAAATGCTCCTAACAGTCCTCTGCAAATTATCAAAATATTTTTGTATATTCTCTGAGATGGAAGTTAAATAGAAATTTAATACTGGTTTAATTAAAGCACTGGATTTCTAAGTATGTTTATTTTTCCAGATCTGTATTTGGTCCTGTATTTTCAGATCTATGGTTTTGCCATGACACATTTTAAAAATCAGAAGATAATCTGCTGAAACAGAACCTATACTGTGGTTTAGTACTAGTATGACTATTACTATGATTACAGTGCAGGCCAGTCCGCACTGGGGAAGGGAGTCACGACGACAAAGGCCGGCGAGGGGCTTTTCGAGGCCGGGAAAGCCTGGAAAGCAGCTGGGTTGTGCTGGGGCCAACTGCCCGGGGGCGGCTGCTGAGGCGGCCCGGACGGAGCAGCCCCACCGGCGGCAGAACCGAACGAGGCGTGACCCCCACAGCGGTCACTGCCCGAGACACCCCGGTCATAAAAGCGGCTCCTCGGGAGCGCTCAGCGAACAAGCGGCGAGTGGTGTCACCCGGGGGGGCACACGGGGCACGCAGCGGGCACACGGGGCACGGCAGCGAGGGCGCCCACTCGCCGAGGGACCAGCTCCAGTGTGGTAAGTCCGCACCGAGCTAGGGAAATCACGATAAAAATGGTCGGCAAAGGGCTATTTTTGGCTCTTTTTTGGCTCTTCTGGAGCCCGGAGAGCGGCTCCGTGTGCCGGGGGCCGGCAGCCGGTGGGCGGCAGCTGAGGCGGCCCGGGCGGAGCAGCACCCCCGGCGGCCACCCCACTGCCACCCAGGGAGGCTCGAGGGACGCTTAGCGCAGCGCGTCAGCCAGCGCGTGGCGCGGCCGTTGGCGCGGCGGGAGAGAGTAGCTCTGCTTTGGTCACCGAGAACCTGCCGGGAAAGTGAGGTCATGGGCAAAAGAAGTGTATACCTGTGTGAGTGAAAACAAAAGATCTCTCCTGCCGGGTACGGAAAGCCAGTGTGGTCTCTGCCAAACGTTAGCCGATAGGTAACTTCTAGGGTTTTCTCCCAGATTTCCGAGTCTCAAGATGTGTGTCATGACTTGCTCTGTGTCCAAAAGGAAGTACTGCCTAACAGAGACACTTGAATAATGCTGTGTTCTATCAGAACTACAAAGCTAAGCCTCATTTTGCATTATGGCTTCCCAAATTAAGATCTCTAAAAATTTCTGTTTCTTTCTGGGGTTTGAGACCGATTGGGGTGGAGTGTGGATGTTCAGTTTCAAATGTTGTTCCACATTGCAATGACAGTGTAACATCACTGGGCTCTCACTCCTTGCTTTGTCCTGGTACTGCAGAGTTGATGTTAGATCTCTGGTTGCCAGCTGATTCTCCTTGTATGTCTATTCGCTATTGTTCTAACTAGCCTTCCCAGCTGTAAAGTATAGAGCATTATTTTACTCATGAATGTTTCAGGCATGGCTTTGTCGAGAACTTTGAACATTTGCAGTGCAGAATTGCATGTAAAAGTCACTGCTTTCCAACCGTGCCAGTCTGTGTGGCTGGCTGTGTGTGCAGTGTCTCAGCAGGGAGTTCATGCTCAGCCTCACTCCTGGCTGGACTAGGTCTTAGACTCCACCATGTTTAGCTCTAGTGGACCCAGCAGGGTCATGAAATGCACCATATTCAGCTGTGTCTAGCAGATAATTGTGGCTTAGGACTCATGGACACAGAATCACAGAATCATTTGAGTTGGAAGGGACCTCTAGAGATCATCTAGTCCAACATCCCCACCAAAGCAGGATTGCCTCGAGCACATTACAAAAGGTCACATCCAGGTGGGTTTTGAGAAGGTGCAGAGGGTGCAGAGAAGGTGGATTTATTGAATGCCTTCACTTCTTCAGTCTTCACTGCCAAGACCAGACCTCAGGAATCCCTGACCCTGGATGTAAGAGTGAAAGCCTGGAAGGAGGAAGTCTCTCCACTGGTCGATGAGGATTGGGTTAGAAATCACTTCTGTAAATTGAACACTCACAGATCCACAGGCCCTGATGGGCTGCACCCACAAGTGCCAAGGGATCTGGCTGATGTTGTTGCTCTACCACTCTCCATCGTTTTTGAAAGATCATGGAGAACAGGTGAGGTGCCTGACGACTGGAGGAGAGCCAGTGTCACTCCAGTCTTCAAAAAGGGCAAGAAGGAAGACCCTGGTAATTACAGACCAGTCAGCCTCACCTCCA
>JAAGNO010003562.1:24281-39598 GCA_033439905.1 Ceryle rudis | reverse complement strand
AAAAATTATACAAATATCTTTGAATTAACATGAGACATTTGGCATGAATTTAAGATAATTGTAATAAATAAATAAATCTCTATAATAAAAAGAAAACAGAAGTACCTTGCTAGGAAATGTGCTATTTAAAAGGGCCATCTACATTAAAACAGATTGCAAGTGCCTGTCCTTCTAGAGGGGAAGGCACCCCAAGTAGAAACAAGAAACAAAACCTTTCCTGACTGGCATCCTCAGTACCAATTCCAGAAGCTGTGAAAAACGGTGCTGATCTGAAAGGTCACATCCCCCCATCCTGCACTGGTGTGAATCAGAGCTACAGATTCCAGTGAATTTATCTGTGGTCAAACACACTGTTCAGTCAGAATAAGGCATTTGTCTTAGAAGACATGTTTACCACAGGTTATTGGGTGTTGTACGTGAATTACTGTGTGAAGTACCCCTGGCTGTAGTCTGCAAATTGATTGCTAACTCTCATGATTTCAGTTTGTTTCTCACGATAATTTTCTTCTTAAAAACCTACTTTTCTGGAGGTATGTGTTTTGGAAAGTATCTGGGTTTATGTCTGTCTTTTACTAAGTAATTTGTAGTCCTTGTGGCTGCAAAATTAACTTTACAGACATGAAATCAGAAGAATCCTAAAGAAAACCCCAAATTGACCAGAGAGAAGCAGTAAAGTGTCAGAACAACCTCACAGTTTTGAATGTGTTTTGTGATTTGCTAGGATGAAGGGATGAGTTTTGGTATTCAGATTCACGAACTGTGAGCAGTGTGGGTAGGCACAACATCTATTGGCCTCAAAATCTGTATGCATATCTTTACTAATAAACTTCCACAAAGAATGACAGTAACAATGAACACCTGGGTGGAAAAAAATTGTCTTGTTCACACTATGCTTTTTCAATGAATAGAGGAAGTATAACAGACTCTGTGGTATCAATCTAATACCTTCTTTTTTTTACTGGCACTAATTAATTTTGAAGGCATAGGAAAAATTATTTAAGGTGGGGTTTTTTTTGTTTGTTGGGTTTTTTGTTTGGTTGGTTTGGGTTTTGTTTTGGTTTGGGTTTTTTTTAAAGAGAAAAAAAACCAAAGATTGGGAGAGCCTGCCTAAATCTGATTAACTTTATTTTGTAATTAAATTGCTAAGAAGTGATCTAAAATGCAGTTATCTAAGCACATACTTAATTACTAAGTGATAAATAAATATCATGAATCAGAATCTGACTTCTTGGTAGAGGAATACCAGACCTGGGTAGACAAACTGGTTGAAACAATGAAGGAAATGGGAGCATGTGTGTTGGTTCCTTCTGCTCTAACTACAACTCTTCGTACTTGAATAGAAGAATTCCAGGCTGTAAACTATTTGTTGATAAATTGTTATGATCACAGAATCTTCCTGATATTCAAGTAGGGTGAACTGTATTGAGACAGCATCCGGGTGCTCATCAGGCTGGGTCTGTATCTCTTCTCAGGGAAACTGTCACAGGGGACATCCAATTATTTTCATCTCTCCCTGGGACTTTCCCTGTGGCTGAAACTAAAGGTAATGTCTTCTTCCACATCCTTCAGGATGGCACACAGCTCCATGACACCATGAGAAAGATGTTTTGACCATGATGATTACACACTAGGACTACAGATTATGCTGTTCCTAACCATCATCATTCACAGAACTGTGCTTGTGAGACTCAGTCCTGTCCTGTGCACTCAGAACAACCCAGGCTTGGTATCTTCCAATGTAGTTTTGAAGAACAAGGTGTGTTTGTTCCAAGGACACAAGGTAATTAATATTGTCATTAAAAGTAAAACAATTTGTTTTAAAGGGTTAAAGAAAAAGGAGCTGACTGTTAATCATATATATATACATTGGTTTTATTTGTTTGTTTGGTTGGTTTTTTTACATTACTGTTATTGATTGTCAGGGAAGAAAATGAATTTGATTTGTATGTTTTGATTTGTAAACTTTTGCTCTATTTGGTCTCCACTCTAACTAGATCAGTAAAATTTTGAATTACGTCATCTTCTAGGAAACAGAAGTCAGTCCCACTTCCCATTGTAAATACAGTCATTAATGTGCTGGGAAAAAAAATCTCAATCTTCAATTCAGTGCATTGCTTGCACCACTACAATTCTTATATGATCCTGGCAGTTCAAACAGTGCTTGCTCTGGTTTTGCTGCTTTGACAACAGATTGAAAAAGTGTTTGAAGGAACACATCTGCTTGAGCCTGACAAGGCTGAATTGAAAGTTCTATCCACATTTTGAATGAAGCTTTGAAGAAGGTAAAAAGCAATGTGAGCTCACTCCAGCCTGCAATTATACTGCTGATAAGATGTTAATGAAGAAAAGCACTGAATAGAGTCTGCAAAGTAGTTATAATCAGGTCTTGTTGTAATTAAAATTGTCAACAAATTGACAAAGACTGTTAGTGACTTGTAGTAAAACTGCTAGGAAACTGGAGCTGTGAGCATCTGTGCGTACACTAAGGCCACTAGCTGAGGCACTGCCTCCTTTTCCTTAGGGAATTTCCCTTATGCAGAGTCAAGCTAAAGGTCCTGTTAGCCTAGATATTTTAGTCTACCTCAGGCCAACTGCTACTGTTTTGTTAAAGTGTGTGAGAAATCAGGCAAGCACAGAGTAATGTTTTGGCTCTTAGCTTCCTGTGGCAATATACTGTTCCTGGACTCACTGATCAAGGCACTGTGCAGGTGTCCAACCTTCTAAAATATCTGAATACCTTTACACCTACAAAGGAACTGAACTTTCCCTGGGCTGAAATACCTGTGTGTATGTTGGTATACATATCTAAGCACCTCCGTACCTTGGTTCATCCATACAAAGTTCATTATGTACATGGCTTGCTTTAGGAAACATAAGACCTGATATGTAATGCCAATTTTGTGTATGTATAATTATAATTATTACATTCAAGCAATGGTAGCAGAAGGGATCTCAAATTCTTTTAAATGTTCTGTATAATAGTGTCATTCAATAAAAAAATCTGTAGTGATTTCCAACCCAGGGAAATGATGGAGTTAGTACATTTCACAAGGAATTGGGCTGGGTTTGGTGAGTATACAAGGCCAGGCTATGGATGATTGTGGAGGAGATGTGGTTGTCTGGCTGCAGGTTTTCTGAACCAGGTCATCTCTTCTTAGTATTTTGTTATTTTTTCTTTCTAGTGTTACATCAAAAGTTCATGGAAAATCATTAGCAGCAGTTTCACAGCCTTCAAAAGGTATCAGCCCTTTTATTTCACTGTAGAGGAAAACACACCATGTAACTCTCAGCCTTTCATCCTCAAGTATTTGCCACTTAAAAACAAGTTTGAAAGCAACTTAAACATACAACGCATCATGTATTTATAAGCCAAGAACAGAAATCAAACAGCCTTGAATTGAAGGAAAGCTGGAAAAAGCCCACATCTGTTTCCATAGGTAGATCCTTTTGCATAAGGCATATAACCTCTGAGTCAAAAAGATTCTATCACAAAGTGTGAAAAAACTCCTTGATTTTGAATAGGACAATTGTAACATGATGTGATTAAAAGGATGATTGTAATATTGTATGTTCCAAAACATTAATATACTGACATTACAAATGCTCCCTGTTAACTGGTTTTGACATCAGCATTATTAAATGTTAATCAAGGAAGAGGAATCACTAGATGAACATGAAGCAATAGTGATCATGGAGTGTTAGTAAACATAGGAACAAACCATATTCTCACATGTCTAGAGCTGGAATCTGCACCATAATTCTTTACTATCATTACTGCTTTGACTGGCTTGCATCATCATCAGGCATTCTGGGAGCTTTTTTGTTTGAGGGAAGTGGAAGAGAGAATTTGCCTTTCTGCTTAATATTTGCTTGGTTTTAGAGTAAAATAAAAGCATTACCAGTAAAATTCTTGAGGCTTCTTTAAATACATTACATATTAGTCCATCTAGAAGAAAAGAATGAAAAGGGATTGAAGAATGTTCTGAATATTTTCCTTTTTTTTCATGTTATCATTTGTGAAACTCAATTTGAACTCAGAATAAGTGTTTTCAAAGTCTGAGTTCAGCAAACTGTCTGTGTTATTTAACAGAAAACACTTTCCTTGCACCTAGTAAAAATGCATTATGTTTTTTCAGGATTAAAGGCAGACAAATCAGAGGGGAGGAAAAAAAAAAAAAAAAGTATGATTCCTCCTGAAAAGAGACTGGAGGATGACTTCACAGCAGAGTTCTTATTTCCCCTGTGCTGGTGGTAGCTTATCCAGGCTTAAACGTTTTGCAGCCTGTGATAGAGCAGCCACAGAGTTCCTCTAACAAACACAGATTGAACATTTCTGTCAGCCTGGATTCACCTGAGAGGCATCACAGTCCTGCTCTACTTCCTCCTCCTTTCTAAACCACTGACATATCCTCCAGCCTGGGGGGTGCTTTATGTCAGATGGGGATGCTTCTCTGATGGGGAAATCCTTAGAGGCCAGTTTAAAACAGCTGGAGATAACCTTTAAAACATTACAGCAGCTGGAAAGAGGGGGTTAATCAAGACTGTCCTAAATTTTACTTAGAAAACTTAACTTACTTGTTTGGACTTTAGGGACAGAGCAAATGGACTTTCTTCTAAACATGAAATGTGGTTTTCATGGTGTTCTTTTTTTTAGATTTAGTTTGACAATAAAATTAGTGTCCCTTCTTTATCAGTGGTTGGTTAATTTTTGCATGTTTTTCAAAGCCTGTCAGTAAGTGTCAAGACCCATAGGATAAGTGCATTTCAACAACACTCTATCAAACATACAGATAAAGGTACATATTTTTGTTTGCCACTTTCCCCTATGATCTGAGCTACATAGCTTAAAGTGTCACAGTGACATGAGTGTTGAGTTGTCACTCAGTTCTCCCAGACAAAGGCTTGGTAATATGCAGGCAATGAAACCAAAAATACTTGTTTTGTCTTTCAGAGTACGTAACTGCATAATGTAAGCCCATTCATTTTAGAATATGTAATCTGAACCTGTTACAGAAATGGGAAAGCCAAGTCTTCCATGTTCCTTTCCCACTTAATTTTTCGGTGCTCTCTGTTACTTGCAGCCAGACACTTGAAGTTTCTCTCTGTCTCTTATTCAGAACAACTGACTCAGGTTCTGTACCTGAGTCCTCTGAGACTGCACTCCAAGCAAGGACCATATCCATGCTTAGGCACGAGGGAAAAGTTATCTTGACGCAGTCAATGCCATGAACACGGGGAATTGATGACTTGGCATTCAAGTGCTGAGTCATCAATCATAAAGAATCAATCTTCATTCCCTGAGGAGCTGGCCCCAGGCAAACATAATTCTCTCTCACTGCCACAGACCTGATAGCTCTTGTCCCATCTGTAGGGAGTGTATTTGTTCTTATTTCAACATTGATTCACTAGGCATCCAGGAGTATTTTCCAGATTCCTCAAAAATGTCATCTAGTTTATCCTTTCCAAAAGGGGTGGTGGTGCTTGTATAATACAGTATCCTAATACTTGCTTTTCCGGTAGTATATTACATTCTAAGAGATGAAGGAAAACGAAGATCCTGTTGGTTCCCATATTGTCTTTCATAAATGTGATTTGAGAAAGGGGAATGGTAGGCATACAAGGAAGGCTGTTAAAAGCTTTTGAGTGCTTTTAACTCAGTCAGGCTTTTTGTGTTTGCCAGCAGGTAGGTTAATCAGTAATCATTATTTTTATTCCAATGGCAACTCAAAGGCATCATTCTGGACTACACCATGGGAGACAAGACCCACATTAACTACAGAATGAAGGCTGGGCTTTACCTGCTTAAAGCTAATACTCTAATTTTTAGACTCTATATATTTATTTTTTTTTCCCCAGGCCAAAGTGTCCTGAAAAACATCAAAGTAATTAAACCCACTGAATTTGTGGAATTTGGAGTGCTGACATAGGAGTATAGTTGCTGTACTCACTGAACAAGGGAAAAGAAGCCTTTTTTTTTTACCCCCCCTTAAATTATTCTCACTCCTAGACAGGGAGTCCGAATAGCCAGCTCCCAAGCACCAGATATGTAACTAGTCCATTATATGTGAAAGATAGGAGTGCATTTATGGTCCTCTTTCCTGCATAGGTTCTTATTATAATTTGGGATTTCTTAAAAGCTGCTATTTGGGGCTTAGAAATGCTCCAGTAATAAGAAACCTGCATCACATTTTTCTCATTTGAAGCAGAGCTGGTCTTCAAAACCTGCTAGGGAGAACACTTTTCCAGAAGATGGAAGACCTTTTTCAATGTTCCTGCCATGCTCTGGAGAGCAAAGACTTATATGCCTTCCACCACAAAAACCAGTCTCAACCACCAGTGAACACAGTGCTTTGGAAGGTTCCTCATATGTGGCTTTCCACTTGGCCTGAACTGATTTAACTTTGTGCTACAGGCTAAAAGGGTTATCTCAAACATCTCGTGCTCCTGCCTGTGAACTCTTGCTGCTACCTTACAAGAGTTCCAGAAATCATGTAACCGTGGAGTGAGATGATGCAGTTCAATGCTCTGGTCAGAAATAAATTCAGTTTAAAAAAACCAAACCGAACCACAGTAAATGTTTGATTTTCAGTCACAGAAGCAAACTGATGAGATTCACTTTATAGTCATCAACGTGCTAAATCTGACATGAGGTCAGGAATGGGGATAGCAGGGAAGGATGGGTGACTTCTTTCAGGCACAGCGTGCTTTAGATCATGAAATGACAGTGCCCACATTTCAGTTACTGTGTTATCAACACTGGCAAATTCATGTGTCTAGAAGTGGGTTGTGTAAGAGATGGTGGGAGGGATCAGAGGTCTTGAGAACTTCAAACACTGCTGAATGTACAAAGTAACAAAGATTTTTAGACAGTAGAAATTGTTCTTCCCTCCACTTTCTGGACAGTTGTCCATATGTCTAACTCCACTCCTCATTTCTTCCATTTCCCACAAAGTGGAAATATATTTTTTGGTTTGGTTTGGTTTTTTGTTTGTTTGGTTGGTTGGTTTGGTTTTGTTTTTATTTGTTTGGGTTTTTGTTTGTTGGTTTGGTTTGTGTGTGTGTTTTGATTGTTTGTTTTGTTGTTGTTTTTAATATTTAAAGGAATGATGGGGAATAAGTCAAATCAAAAATAATCAATTTGAGCATTTAAGGATTGGAAAGAACTGAGATTCTGTTGCCATTTCTTGGCACAAGATACACTGAAGTGGAGCTAGAATATCTCTTTTTTAGGGGGGAGGAGGAGCAGGTGGGAGGATTAAAGAGATCATATTCACTTTAGGTGAAATTCATCTAGGTAATATAACAGCAGCAACTTAACCTTCAAAAGTTAGATTAAGTGGGACATTCACAGTATTGGAAAATTGTGTGGGCTGTTCATATAGGTCTGAAATTCCCTTCTCACAGATAAACTGGGGTAATGATGGTGAATTTGCACCTTGTTACTCTGACACTAAATTCTTGGTCTATAGGGAACTTTATAATCACAACTCACTTGCCTAGAAGAATTCCTGTTCCAACTGATATGCTGATCTGGAATGAATAATTACTAACATCAGAATTTAATGAACATTTCTGTTTTATCTTTACAGACACAAGTTTCAAAATACATTTATATAAAGTTTGGGCAAGTCTCTAAATCGACCCCCCGAACCATCCAAATTTTGTTCATTCTAAGCTCTAATGCTTGGGGAATTGACCAATGAGGCATAAAGCAAATCTTATTGCTTCATCAGATGGTGAGTGCAATTTATGATCTACTGACAAACCCAGTAGAGAATGCTGAAATATTGTGGTCACGCCTAATAAAATAGCAGGTACAATCTGCAGATAGGGCAAAGACTAATCTCAGCTTCATGCACTAATCTTCACCGAAGCCAATGGGAGTAACCTTGGCCTCAGTTCAACAAAATATTTAAGCACATGCTTAAGTCCAGAGCGACTACAGCCTACAAATGAAAGTATGAGGAAATTTTCAGTGAAACTGGACAAGGTGGTGCATTTCACTCCTTTTACTAAGCACCATAGCAAGTACTCTTAAAGACTGTTTTAAGTCTCCTTTCCATAGAAAATTATTCAGATTTGAAATGTTCTTAAGTATATACTTTAAATTGAGGTTTACTATTTAGCTGTGTTAAGTTTTCAATAGAAAATTTGTCCCACAGAATTGGAACAGTGATGATAGGCAAGTGATTAGGAGGTTCTGCTGGCTAAAGAAATGCAGGTTAGATCTGTAAAAGGTGGTTTAATTATTGGGTAAGCTTCCAGGAGACCCAGGCAGACATTCACAGTTCTTGCAATAACAGAGATGCAAAGTCTTGCTGAGACAATGAGGGGCCTGCTTGCATGATGAAGCCATGATTATCTTTCTCTCCACACATTTCTGCTTGTCCTTCTCACCTAGCTTAGGAGAGCTCTTTTCAGAGAGAATTTCAAGGGCTGCTTTATTTGTTAGGAGACAAGGAGGCACTAATAAATTCCTCTGTGTGAGGTATTTAATTACATAATAATGTGTACACTAATCAAGGTAAATGTGTTTGTGAAAACACCTTGATATGGGAACAGTTAATCACCCAAGGCATTGCTTCTTAACACACCTTGGAAGTTAACTTAATTAAATTAATTAGAACAATGAAAAAATGAACTGTTTATTGGTCTACAATGGCCCGGAGCGAGTGCTTTTCCACCAATGCTAGGAAATCTCCCAGACTGCAAGCTTTTTTTTTTTTTTTTTTTTTTTTCCCTGAGCTTCCAGTTCTTACACTTACAGCAACTTGTGAGGAGCCTAAAACTGATGACATTTTCCTCTACAGCTTTAACATCTGAACTCTTTGTCTGCAGGAACCGGGTGATTCCTACACAGAAGTACTGTATCTGCTGCCAAGACCCAGAAAATGAACTCATCTGTGAACTGATCTGTGCAGCTATGTGCTAGTTAGAAAAGAACACTTAATACACAGGGGATATGCTTGCTCACAATCAAAAGCCAGCAGAGATGTGTGGAAAGACACCTTATTATCTCTAGTAAGCTTTGCATTGGATCTCATTATCCATTATTGCTTGCTACGTCCAAATATTGCATCCAGTACAGCCATTTGCTATCCTATTTTTCTGGTGGATCTAGCTGACAAATACGATTATGTTTTCCCCTGTGGCTTCAGCAAATTCCTGTTGACCACAGCTTTGACAGACATACAGCTGGTCTATAGGAACGTGACTGTGTGTTTGGTCACACATGAAGCTGCTGTTAGCTGTATGTGGACACCAGGGCTGACTTAAGCTGCAAATTCATATATAATTTAAGATGCTGTCAGGACAACAATGATGTGGGAAAAAAGCAGACACACTCTTTTAAGCCTTTCTTTCTTGCTTCCTTGTCTTCCTCTCTTTAGCTCTAGAGAAAACATTTCTATAGTGCTGTGAAGAGATAGATCTACTAGAAGAAATATATGTATTTTTCTTGCTTACTTTAAACCAACAAAGCTCCTTGAGTTGATTCTCAGTGTGGCCACATAAAGGTTTATTTTAACACAAGATGGAGAGGATACGCTACAGGAGGTGGAAGGAGGGGCTGAGTGAGCATGTGATGGGTCTTTTATGTGAAAGCAGTAGCTTATGCTGACTTAAATCATGCATGAAATTAATGCTGTAGCAAATCACACTAAGTGATGTTAAGAAAATGGTTTGGAAGTCTGGCAGATGAATGGTTGCTTATAACTTTTGCCATGCATTGACACTTTGGAAGTGACCTAGATCGTCCTCTCTAGGAGATCCAGGGGAGGCTGGTCAGGGACAGTAAGGCCTCAGGACCATGACACCTACTTGTCATTTGCTGTAAAATGAAGCAGGACAGAAAGAGCTTTGTCATTGCCATTAGTCTGAGATGGGGATTACGTTTTCAAGCAAGAGAATGGCCCTTCTTTCTTCATCAGTCTCTCCAATTTGTACTAGTAAAAGGGAAGAAGTACTTTTTGAGTGAATTAGTTTTAAAGAGATGTGTTTAAGTTATCACCAATATTCAGTGAACAACAGTCACAGGCCAGGACAGCCTTGCTCTGTTTGAAAAAATTGAACAAAACAATGTGCTTTGCTCCAAGCTGGTACTCTAGGTTCAGCTAAGACGCTTTGTAAACACAGAACTGGATCCTGTATTTGCCAGTCTGAAGAACAGAATTTGACTATGCACTCAAAGGTTAAACTTGGTGATCTTTCAAACCTGATTGCATTTCTTGATAGGACACAAATGACAGCTTCCACTCCTGCATAAAAATTTTGTCTTCTATAGTTCCCGAGAGTCAAATAGATGGTGCGACTGACCATTCAGAGCAAAATCAGCATTCTCCCCAAGACCGATTTCTTCACATTGTGCATCTTATGTACTTGTGCAGACACACAACTGGATCCAGAAACAGGCTCGCTGCGTCAGTGTGGCTTTGCATCCCAATCCATGTGTTTGCTTGCTCAGCTTTGCACTTTAAAGTCAGGCATGTGTTCATACAGCTAGATTAGTCCCAGTTCTGGAGCTGTTATGGCCAACAGCAGGCCAGGGCTCCCCTTATCACGCCCTGTTGGTAAGTGCTGATGAGCTCTGTGATAGGGAGAACCTGATTTACTGACCTGGAGTGTATTAGCATCCGAATCAAAGACAGAAAAAAAAAATACCCAAAACATAAAAAACAACTGATGAGAGTGCTGGTATTTTCAAAATCAATTAATGATTTTGATAGACAGTTCCTTCCTAAGTAGGAGTTATTTCTGCCAGTTTTCTTTGGTTATCAGGACTTTTGAAGGCATCTCTAAGTAGTTTAAGAAATAAGGACTGTGAAGAAATGAACTGCAGGTACTCTTCTGGCCTTCAGTTTTTAGCCATGTAAATTAATCTCTCACTGCAGTACCTCCCTTCTACTCCTGTCCTTGCTCACCTGTGTGATCCAGCCTGCCTCATTGCCACAGCTGAAACACAGCATATGAAATGAGGGAGAAAGAAGATATTCCTTGAATATGTGACACCATTTTTTTTCTGCTTGCATTTCCTAATCATGTTTTTTCTGAAATCTGTTTTTTTTTCTGCTTCCAGGTCTTATATGTATTGTTTTTCTATGTAGGTGTTAGCTGTTCTCACTTTGCTTTCTTTTCTTTATTATTTTTTTTTTCCCCCTTTTCCTCTTTGTGTATATTTTGTTATCTTAGATTATTTTTGTTAGTTTGTGTGCATGTACAAATGTGCTTATAATTTTCCTGGGACTCTTTCATCAGAACCTATTATCCCAAACTGACATTGCTGATATGTAACAAAGCCATGCTGCTCTTTCAACAATTTGTTTAATTGCTTGTTTTTTGGTTGTGGGTTGATTTTTTTTTTATTTTTTAATGTTGTGGGTTTGGTTTTTTTTACGTCTGTGCTTCTTTCAATTCTTAATTCTCTCTCTCTTTCTCCAAGACATATCTCTCTTCTTTCTTCTCCCATGAAGTCCAAAAGGCATACACCACATACACACGTGTGTGTGCATGCACACACAAACACAAACTGGGGGAACAATACCCTTCAGTTATAATAAATAAATAAGTCACTGCCTGGTGACTTATTTATTTATTTCCAGGGTCTCTCCTGGAGCTGAGAAATAAGACAGGAGAAGACATATGTTGTGCTGAGATAACACATACCTTTGGGGAAGTATGAAATACAAGGCAAAGAGGAGTGCTTTCTGTGACCCAAGATGGGAGTTATCTTGTGGTAACACACACCTAGATGTGTCCCATTATGGCTGTGAAGGATGGGGATGGAGGAAGTGGAAATAAAAGGAATCCCAGAATTTAGATTCCTTTTATTGCAATTATTATTTTTAAGTTAGTCTGCAACATGTCCTTCTGTCATTAAAAGGAGAGTAGAATTCCAGCCAGTAATCCTGTGGGAAGTCCATTAAAATCTGAAATAATACATGTGGAGAAGATAAAGCCAGAAGGGACACTCACATTTACTGTAACTGTGGATAGTTCAATATAATAATTTATTAAATGTCACAGAGTTACTCAGCATTGGATTGAAAGTATTTGATACCTTCCCAAAAGGCATCGCTACTACTTCTGAAGGCCTCAAAACATGGGAATTCTATTACTTACTTGTGCAATTTGTTCCAATAGTTTGTGACTCTTATTATTAAAAAGTTGTGCCTTCCTCCAAATTTGATTGTCTGACAGTTTGAATGTGTCCAATCATTTGTGTTTGTTCTGTCATATTGCATTAGATTAAACTATATATTGTAACTTGTCTTACCTATGTTGTAATCAAGTCACCTCCTGGATTTCATTTCAGAAAATTAAGTGAATTGAGTTAATTTAATTCTTCACTAAGAATATTTTTGAATCCTTATGGTAATTTTTAAACATCTTTGCCTATTGCTTTATGTCAGCACCTTTATTTCTCAGGACTGTCATGACTATAATCTCATCAGTACCATTTACAGAAAATATTGCTTCCCAAGCTCTACTCCTTATTCTGCAGTTTAGTCAATGAATGAAAGTTTACATAGGCATATTACTTATAGTTTTTTTAAAATCACCATGGAAATCCATTATGTGTTTCTGGTTTTCAAAAGTGTTCAGGGTCTTCTTTATAATGAAGGCAGAGACTTTGAACCTTCCTTCTCAAGGTATGACCTTGGCATGTGTTGCAATGAAACTTATTTTTATATGGCTACCATTTTTCAAGACAGCCAGATGATTTCCCTGTCCCCATCATTATTTACCATCCTGTCAATCTCTGCACCATCTGAAGATTTTAGCTGTAGTGATTTCTTATTTACTTATTGATGAAAAAAATTGAATAATGTTGCATCCATTGCTACGCCACATTAGAAAAATCTCCCTCCTAAATCCTGGGATAATACAACATTAAACTGAGATTTGACAGCCAGTTCTTATTCCATTTAGCATATGCTTTCTTCGTATTGTATGGTGCTAATTTTTGAATTAAACTGTTTTTCAGTACCGAGTTAGATACATGCAAACATTTCCTTAAAAAAGGAAACGATGGAAGAGCGGTGGGAAGGGGGGGGGGGGCGGAGAGGATAGCAGTAAGGGCAAACCAGAACAGACTAGGACAAACATCTCAAGCTATTTACAAACATTTTTATAATGACTAGAAATCACAGAGCTCTCTTTGGCTAACTTTAAAAATAATAATAATAATAATAACAGAAAAAAAAAAAAAGAAACACAAAACCAAACACACCCAAACAAGCCAAAAAAAAAAAAAAAAGAAAAATACATCAGCTGTGACTGAGCACAGGGCCTGATTTTCAAAGCTGCTGAGCACCCACAACTCCATCTGAAGTCAGTGGAAGTGATGAGTGCTCAGCAGCTCTGCAAATCAGGCCCAAGCCGTACAGTGGTCTAGTAGCAGCCAAGCAGAAGTGGTATTTAGCGAAGGGTTTTGTTGCAGAAATGAGGAGGTTCAAAGTAATCTGTCAAAGAAGTGCAGCTACATTCATGAGTCGTAAAGCTAGCTAGCTCTCATCTATGGGGAAAAAAGTTAATTCATAGGGCTCATAGGGCTTGCATTTGTCAAGGAGCAGGACGTCAATGCTATCATTATCAGGCAAATCAGCCAGGCGTTTAATGGTAGAATCAGGAGACATTTGCTCTCCACTATCAGAATGACATCATAACTAAAGCAGCCTTCAGCGAGGGGGGAGAGCCGGGGCAAGGCTCGGGCTGCACAGACTTTGCACTTCTGCTCGCCTTGCCCCACTGATCTCTGCTCCCCTTCCCCAGGAGGCGACGCTTTCAGCTGCCCTCGCCCCACAACTTTGTACTCGCAGCATCCAGAACACCAGCATCTGATTTTACAAAACACTTCTAAACCTGCCCAGTTCAAAACTGGGATATTGTAAACCAGCCCTTTGGTTACGAGGGGATGGGTTTTACATAAAATCTACAAGCTCACTCTAAAAATTGCTGGTATTTTTAATTCTTTCAGTCATCTTCATCCTCTGCCAAATGTGGACGGACAGACAGACAGACACACATATTAAAAAACTAGTTGCCTCTGTGATTTAAGAAGTAGCTAAGTCAATTTGTAAGCGTACACAAACACATACAGACACAATCTTATTCTGATGTATTTAGTCATGAACTATTCGATGATCAGAAACGTAACAGCAATACACATTTCCCTTCCACGGCAGCTGTAATTATACACCTCAAACAGCACAAATTACAAACCGCTAATCTATTTTCTTTAAAAATATCACTGCAGGTACACAAGCGCGGTACAAAAGCCTCACCTCGTACAAGAACTGTGAGGGAAAAAAGTTATGAAAGCAGACAGAAAACCTAAAATCCCTGAGGCTACAAAAAAATCCCGCTATTGAGAAATAACCCAAGAGACCACATAGGGAATGTAACAGCTTTCAGAAGCACTTCTCATCTTATTTGCACTTAACCTATTGACGTACTTATGCAGGTCACTTACTTTTCGGCTATGTTTGAACCCTTTATAATCATGCAGATCGCCGCGGTTTTCACTCGGGCTTTTGTTTTTTAGGTTTTGTTTGGGTTTTTTGCAAACAAGTTTCATTTAAAAAAAGATCCAATTATGCAAATCTGCTCCCGGATAGGTAGTGAATATTCAATATGACGGTGATACTGTAATAGTTCAATGCAACGCACTGTACTGGACAGATTTATGAGGCAACGTCACTACTACGCTCTGGTCCTCGCCGTAGCATCTTGAAGTTAATTAAAGCTGCAATGTCCACTTTTCCAGCCACCCTCCTCATTCAGGTTTACTATTTCAACATCAAACCAGCAAGGGGGCCTCCCGCCTCTCTCCGTACATTTAAGCAGCCTTCCACAGTCAATGAACAATGAACAAAGATTTGAGTGATAGGAAGAGGGGGAGAGAAAAAAAAATCTCCACAGGAATAATCAAATCCGGTTTAAACAAGTAAAAATATAGTTTCTAATATTAAACTAGAAAAGAAAACATTCTTCTCCAAGTGAACGTGCAAAGGCGCTTAGCCAACCCCTTCAGAAAGGGTCTAAAAGCAGCCAGTCCTTTTTATTTCGAGCAGTGAATGAGCCCAAACAAGGCTTCTAAACTTAATTATGACACTTAAAATAGTCTTTTTCCACATAAGCGGGGAGGCTCGCCGCTGCTATCTGTATCAACCGGTCAAATCAGCTCAGCAAACACGGCCCCTGTTGGATTTATTTTAAACTGCACGGGGGGGGGGGGAGGCGGCGACGGGGGGGAATGCACAGCCCCGCCAGATCGGAAGAGCGGCGGGTAGGGAAAGAGGGTAACCAGGTGTGTGGAT
>JAAGNO010003560.1:0-27224 GCA_033439905.1 Ceryle rudis | reverse complement strand
GAGGCGGACGAGTCCCGCTCCCTCGTCATCCCGGGAGTCTGAAGCCTCCAGCCCGGGCCAGCTGAGGCTGCCCCGCAGCCCGTGTCCGTGTCCACGCCCATGTCCTTCTCTCTGCTCCCCCTGCCGCCCGCGGCCTCGGCGGGCCGGGGAGGGCCGGGGCGGAGCGAAGCGGGCGGGTCCGGCCCCTGCATTCCGGGCATAGCAGTGCCTGGGTCGGCCCCCGCTGCCGGCGGGACGCCCAGAATCGCCGCCGAGCTCCCCGTGCAGCACCGCTGCCGCCCCGCTCCGCCATGCCTCGGTAAGTGTCGCCCCGGCGGGGATCTCACCGGGACCGGGATCTCCATCGGAGCCGGCTCGGCTGGGGCGGGGGGGTTGATCCTGCTCGCCTCCCCGTGGCTCTGTGCCCAGTCCCCTGGAGCTGCCTCGTCGCCCGTCCTCGGGCCGCGGAGCAGCGCCTGTCCCTGGGGGAGGTCCTGGGTCCGTGGGGACCTAGTACCGGACTCAACACCGGTCCCCGAGCCTGCCCCGGCCCTCGGAGCCAGCCCCGGCCTTGTGTGTGATGAGAGCGCCAGTGCTCAGCCACGACAGCGGGGAGACTGCGACCGCGCTCCCACCGCCGCCACGGGCTCGTCCCGGCCGCCACGTCCCGGCCAGCCCGGCAGCATGCCGAGCGGCATTCCTGGAAAAAAACCTCTGGTCGACCAGGGTCTGCACTGCGTTCTGCCTGGGCCAGTTCCCCATTGTCCCCTCTTTTCCTCTCACAGGTGCCTTATTGTGGCCGGTTGCTGCTAAGGTCCCCAGGGGCACCCTCCTCGGGTGGAAAGGTGGCATTGTTGACGGCACGGGGGGAGATGAGGACGGCGGAGGACTCGAATGGGACGGTCCTGCACCGCCTGATCCAGGAGCAGCTACGCTATGGGAATCTTACGGAGAACCGCACGCTGCTGGCCATCCAGCAGCAGGCCCTGCGTGGTGGTGGTGCTGGAAGTCCCCGCTCCTCTCAGGAGAGCCTCAGCCCAGAAGAAAGCCAAATGGTGCAGCAATCCACGCGGCAGGAGCCTCAGGGCCAGGAACATCATGCTGACCACATCTACTTGGAGAACAGCGTCTATCGGCTCTGCCAGCCCCAGCACAAGGGCGAGGAGCTCCCAACCTATGAGGAGGCCAAGGCACATTCCCAGTACTATGCCTCGCAGAGGGGTGGGCAGCAGCCCAAAGGGGCCAGCTTGGGTGTTCGGGGTGAAAATGGTCCACGCGGGGCCGAGAGCAGTACCCGACACCCTGACGAGGGGCTGAAGGACCTGAAGCATGGCCATGTGCGGTCGCTGAGTGAGCGGCTGATGCGGATGTCACTGGAGAGGAATGGAGCCAAAGCACAGAGCCCCATCAGCGCCTCACACAGCTATCCCCAGCTCTCCCGCCACCACCAGCTCACTGCCCTCCGAGGGCAACAGCCTGAAGGGCCAGAGCTGCGAGGACCCCCCCCGGAGTATCCCTATGTCACCCCTTCCCAGGACGCTTACTTGGCCGAACCCCGACCCTGCTCCCGGGAAGGTTCTGGATTTCAGCATCCTGATATCAGGTAACCTGTGGCCCCTAGGCCCTGCTTTTGGGGTGCCCACAGGGTGCCTCCCAGCCGTGGTGTCCTAGGAGTGGCTGGGATGGATGCTCAGAAGATGTGGAATGCAGAGAGCACTGGGGGCCTCAGTCAGCCATTGCCAAACCCCTTGTCCTTGCAGGGCCAGATCTGGATCAGCCTGTGGGGATCTGTGGAGACCCATCCACTTCTTTCCTCTCCCTAGTTTCCCCCAGCAGAGCTGGGTTTTTCCAAGTGGTGATGAAAACCCGCTGCCCTCTGCAGAATCTGCCTCCTCCTCATGCACTGGGAGGAATTTGGGCTTAATTCAGGAGCTGGAACTAACTCAGGAAATGACTAAATGTGGAACAGGCATGAGGCACGGTGGAAGGCAAACTCACTCCCTGCTCTGTGGAAACCCACCTTGTGGTTCTGAGCTGGGAATGTCTGTGTAGCACTGGTTTGGTGCTGGTGCTGTGGCACTGCTGCTGAACTGAGCCTGGGCTGGTGCCGGGTGGTTTGTGGAGGTGATGAGCAGGATCGGACAGCCCTTCCCTTCCCTTCGGCAGCTTGGCATCTCTGGCAAAGCCCCAGGTTGTCTGCGAGAGGGCCACAGAGAGGTCTGGGAAGTCTAGAGGTCCAGGCATTGCGTGGCACTTGGGAAGGGCTGGAAGGAACTTGTTCCTGTGTGGAAAATGATGGGAAGAAGGGAAATGGAGGCTTGATGGGAGGACACACATTGCTCCCAGCCCTGCTGACTTATCCAGGCTGAGAGCAGTACCATCTCCAGCAGGAAAACCTTCTCCTACCAGGGAACAAAGAGGGGAAGGGGAGCCACGAGGAAGATGTATTTATTCTTCCTTGCTCCTATATCATCCCACAGGAATGTAGGCCCTTGGCAGGCAGCTTGCGGCGGAGCGGGGCTGGGCCGTGCACAGCCGCCCCACTCAGCGTATCCGATGTGGCTGTGGGTTGTTGAGGAACTCGGAGTGGTTGTGTGAGGGGACGCTGGGCTGGCCCTGCTCCTTTAAATACAGCAAGGATGTATTAATAGTTTGGTGGTGAGGAACCAAGCCAGGAGCCCTCACATTGAGGAAAAGGGGCAGCACTGCCAGTTTCCAAGGTGCAGCCTTTGCTGAACTGTCATCCATCTGCAGCTTCCGCATTGACCTGGCTGGCTGGGAGCCCATCCTGACCCACTGGCCAGGTCCTGGAGTTGTCAGGTCAAAGCATTATTTTGTGTTCGAGGGTGCTTTTAGAAAGCAACACTTCCCAGCTCTGAAAAGCAGGATAGGTGTTTCCCAGAGCCTCCCTCCTCTGGGGTGACCCATGTGCTCTGGCACCTGCTTGGCCTGTGCATTTGGAGTGGTTGGTGGGATGCTGGAGATGTGATTGTGTCTCCTGCCCTGCCAAGCCCCTTGAGCATTCCTCTCATCCCTCCTTGCAGGGTGCTGCCCACCCATGTCCCTGCCACTTTCCTGCCACCACTAAGTTCCCTGTGCCCAGGCACGCTGGGTCCCACTGGTGTGGAGGCACTGGTGAGTGCCGAGGCAGTCTCAGCCAGCAGCCGCCTGGCCCGGGCAGATGCAGTCCTGCGAGAGAATGAGAGGCTCCAGCGGGAGAGTGAGAAGCTGCGGCGGGAGCTGGAGAGCTGTGCCGAGAAGGCAAGCTGCATCCAGAAGGTGAGTGAATGGCAGCAGTCCTGTGGCCATGGTATTGTATCCCCCCGCCTGAGAGGATGTTCAACCAGCTGCTGTGAAAGTTCACCTCCTTTAGCATTTTAATCCCTTCTCTCCCTCCCTCTGGCAGCTTGTTCCTCTCCAAGCAGCTGCTTTTTGGCAGTGTAGCAGCTGGGACAGGGGAGAAGGAGCCCATTCTCTGGTGACACCCTCCCTCTGCCTGTCCCCCCCCATCCCTGGCTGCCACAGAAAGCCCTTTGTGCAGCTGTGTACAAGGGGCAGCTGTTCCCTGCTGGCTGGGCTGTGGCAGAGCCAAAACCTGCAGAGGAAATCTTCTGCAAGAAGAAAGGCAGAAAAAATTATTTTCCCCCCCTCAAACCTGCACTGGGGGTTAGCCTGGGGGGTCCCATGTACGCTCTGAACTCCTGTGGCAGCAGCTTGAGTTGGGCTGAGCGACCCTGGTGAGCTTTGGCCAGCATCTCTGTTTCCTTTCCTCATTCCACAAATACCTAACCCCAGCCTGGCCTGTCCCTTTCTCCGCCCCAGCTGGAGAGTGAGATCCAGCGCATCTCGGAGGATTACGAAAACCTTGTCAAGGCGTCTTCCAAGCGGGAGGCCTTGGAGAAAGCCATGAGGAACAAGAGAGACAGTGAGATGAGACGGCTCCAGGACTTCAACCGGGACCTGAAAGGTGAGAGAGCCTCTGTGTCCCCATCCCTGCAGGTGCTCTTTCTTCCCTGTCTTTTTCCCCCTGATGTTACCCTGGGAAACCAGGTTTCTCCCATTTCTTCTGGCGAAAATCTTGTATTTAAATCTTAATTTGATTTAATTGCCTTTGGACCAGAGCGGTTGGAATCTGCGAACAAGCAGCTGGCCAGCAAGACCCAGGCAAGCCAGGAGAGCAACCAGGGCAGCGTGGCCAAACTCCTGGCGCAGAGTAAGTCCTGGGGGATTCCAGTCCTCGTCTGCTCCCCGTGGCAGCTGTGAGCAGGATGGTGGGGCTCAGCGTGCTCCCTTTTGGCTGGAGGAGGAGGAGGTGGGTGGCAGGCAGCAGGCAGCAGCTCTCGCCCTTCCCCAGGGAGGATGGAGTAGCTCTTGGAGCTGGACTCGAGCCATTAATCCTGGCCGGCCGGCCGGCCGGCGGCGTGACCTGCATTCTCCACATTCCTGCTGCGGCGCCGGCTCTTCCAGCACTGAGCCCGCACTCCCGCTTTGCGCCAGCCCAGCCCCTCTCTCCCTCCTCCCTCCTACTCACAGCTGCACAGGCCTGGGCTTTTTTGGGGGGAAAATATACCAAAATCCTTCATTTTAGCAGAGAGACAGTGTTGGTGTCACATGGGAGGAATCACATCCCCTTCCCTAAGGTTGCTGGATTCAGGCCATGCAGCTTTTGCCTTTCACGAGCCAAAATCTGGACTGTAACACAGCAAATGGAGGCTTTTGGCCATCTGCCCGAGTGACATGGGCCTCACGCCTCCCATATACCTTGAATACTGGTGGAGGGATGGCACAGCCAGGTTTTGGAGGCAAAGAGCTCCAGTGGGGCTTTGTGCACCAGTTGCAGGGCAGCAAAGCCTCCTTGGCTGAGAGATGGTGGCTCTCTTGCAGGCTATGAGCACCAGCAGGAAAAGGAGAAGCTGGAGCGCGAGGTGTCCCTGCTGCGCAGCGCCAACGAGGACCAGCGGCGGCGGGCAGAGCTGCTGGAGCAGGCGCTGGGCAGCGCCCAGGCGCGGGCAGCCAAGGCAGAGGCTGAGCTGCGGAAGAAGCGGGCCTATGTGGAGAAGGTGGAGCGGCTGCAGGCAGCCCTGGGCCAGCTCCAGGCCGCCTGTGAGAAGCGGGAGCAGCTTGAGCTGCGCCTCCGCACCCGCCTGGAGCAGGAGCTGAAGACGCTGAGAGCTCAGCAGGTGAGTGCCCATGAGCTGTGGTGGTGGGTGCCAGTGAGCCATGGTAGGTGCTGCATCCTCCCAGCACCTCCTCATCTTTTCTTCTGGGGATTTTTTTGCTGCTGCAGAGACAGGTGGGCACCATGGGTGTGTGCACGCCAGAGATGAGTGCCCACACACTCTCTGAGCAGTTGAGGGAGAAAGAGGAGAAGATCCTGGCGCTGGAGGCTGACATGACCAAATGGGAGCAGAAGTACCTGGAGGAGTGCACCATGCGGCAGTTTGCCATGGACGCCGCGGCCACTGCAGCTGCCCAGCGGGACACCACCCTCATCAGCCATTCCCCGCAGCACTCCCCCAACAGCAGCTTCAATGAGGACCTCCTACTGGCCAGCCACAAGCACCAGGAGATGGAGAACAGGTAGGCCCACCTTGCTAGAGGCATTTTCCCCAACAAGATTGTGCCATGGTTTGGTCAGGCAGTGCCCGCATCCTCCTCTCCCTCTCTGACTCCTCTCCCAGCCTCTGCCTCTTGTCCTCTCCAGGTTAAAAGCCCTTCATGCCCAAATCCTGGAGAAAGATGCTGTCATCAAGGTCCTGCAGCAGCGCTCACGGAGGGACCCCAGCAAAGCCCTCCAGGGCTCCCTGCGGCCAGCCAAGTCTGTGCCCTCCATTTTCGCCGCCTCTGCTGCCCTGAGCTGGCCAGGGGCTGGCCAGAGTGACCGGCTAGCTGAGGGCAGCTCCCGGGACAGCACAGGTAAATAGACACCAGCCTGCTCCCTGCCTTCACTCCGTAGCAGGGAGTTTCTTGCAATTTTCCCTGTGGTTTTGGAAGTAGAGAGCTTGTGGAGGGAAGATGTCTCTGGTGAGCTGTAGGGACTGACCAGAGGAGCTGGCAATCCCTAATGGTGTTTTCTCCAGTAGGCAAAGCCACTGCTGAAGGGGAAGCAGCGCCCACTGCCCTTCCCCAACCCTCTCACTCCAAGCACGGCAGCAAGGATGGCAGCACGCAGACAGACCGGGTGGCTGAGAGCAGCGGCCAGGGCGAGGGCACCGAGCGCCCAGCCAGTTTTCTGGGTGAGTCCCCCAGCGATGGCACTGGGGAGAGCCAGGGATGCTCCAGCATGTGATCTTGGCATCCAGGAGATGGGCTTTGCACAAGCATTGGTGATTTTTTAAGGCATTTTAAATGCACCAGTTGAGTCTGGTGGGTTTGAATCCCTGCAATCAGTTGTTGCTTTTCTATTTTTAAGGTGCAAAGCCTTTTTCTTGAATACCTTGAGGGAAGGCTGGACTAGTAGTACACTTGCTGCTGGCCTTTTGGTGGGGCAGGTGCCATGCCGATACTCTTCACCTCCAGCTCTCACCTTTTTTCTCTGCAGAGAGCTCAGCTACTGCCAGAGCTCCAGACCTGTCTGACATGGTGGAGATCCTGATTTAAGGCCACTCAGGGGATGCAAGCTGGCCCCTCCACCCTCCCTGCCTGTCACAGGCAGAGCTGCCCTGCCTGCACCTGCCCGGGATGGAGGAGCCTGCAGGAAGGAGGACCGAGCCTGGAGCTCAGCAGTGTCCCTGCAGCCCATCTCAGCAGAGGTCCCTGTGAGTGTGAGGGCCACCATCCCAGCTCAGCACCCACACGGGTCACCAGCTGTGCGGGGCACACTGGAGCACAGGGACACTACAGTGGTGGCGGGGCCTCACAACCTCCCTGTAAATACACCCGGGTTTTGTATGACAGAAGCAAATGTATTTATCATTTCAGCCTCTTTTTTCCTCCCGACACGGGGGACTTCTACCCATCCCCTCCCTTGTTGGCTCCAACCCCATCCCGGCTTCGTCCCCATTCCACCTCTGTCTTGGCCACCCACACCTACCCGGGTGCTCGGCCTCCAACTGGAAAATCCCTCTCTGTTCACCTGAACTGTATCCACAAGCTGATGTCTCTGCATGAGGGCAGAGACGGGAGGGTCTCAGTGGGTCCCATCAACCTCCCAGATCCACATAGCCAAGCCAAGTGCTGGAAGCCCCAACCCTCCATCATCTGCATCTATCACCTACATCCTGCCTCTGGGATTTTATCACAGGTGGGTGAGAGGCTTGTGCTGGGATGGTTGTGAAGCAAAAGAGAAAATAATAATTGAGGGAATGAAAGGTGGAGGAGAACCCTCCTTGAAACCAGAGGTGAAACACTCAAGAGTGAATGGAGAACAGCTAATGGAGGCGGTGGGATGCACCACCTTTCTTATGGGTTCTTCCCACCACCACATCCCCTGGCTACTGGCAGCTGGCTTCTGCCTGTAGCCAGCGCTGACATCTCGCTCCTCTGAGCTCGGACGCTTCCCGTCCCTGCCCTTCATGTATATAGGTTTTTTTTCTTTCTTCTTTAAACGTGTGCATTTGCTGGACAACTGCATTTTTTATTTTTCTCTCCTAGACACATAAAAAATGCGTTCGGTTCTTGTGCATTGTTTACAAAGTGGAAAACAAACAAACAAAAAATTATGAAAGAGAAAAAAACCCACAACTTAATATATTTTATATTAATATTGGTATTTCTTTTTAAGTATTTTTTTTCGTGCTGTGAACTTTTTTTCCTGCCAAAGACAATGAGTTCTTTTTTGTGCGTTTTAAGTTATCTTAAGTATTTAAATGTAAACCTGGCTGTTTCATTATGCCGCCCTATACCAAGATTGCTGTAGCATTCCACTTGGTATAACTATTTTAATAAAAAAACCTCCAAATGCTGACCAGTGGGTACTCATTTTTTCCCATGTGATGGGGTGAGACGGAGGCGCTGCCGGCGGGGAAGGGGTCTAGGGGTGGAGACACCCTGGCTGAAACGCTGCCCTTCCTGCTCCCCAGGACAGTTATTTGGGGTGCAGCTGCATGGGAGAGAGGAAAAAAATACTCAGGAGCATCTCTGCATTCCCTGAAATCCCATCTGAGTTTCCATTGGCATACCTCAGTGGGGGAGAAGGATGGAGTTGCCTAGATATGTCAGTGTAGATTCCTTCCTGGATGTAGTGCTTTGGTAACTGTCCTGATGGGATCCTCCTCTTCTTCGCAAGACCTGTTCCTGCCCTTGTAAGCACCCCCCACAAGGACTCCTTCTATGGCCAAGTGTTCAAGCACAGCCGGACCTGGTCCCCGAGCTCTCCTCTGGCTTTGTCAGCCACCTCCAAGCCCTTCCCAACCCGTTTGGCTCCTTCTGGAAGACTAGAAGTTCTCCTGCTGTTCAAGCTAGGGCTGCCTTAGAACTTCCACAGCCACCTTGTGCAGCTCCCCAGTCCCTCTCCTCTGAGCTTTTTGTTTGCTGCTGTCACACAGTGTTTATTTTTTTTTTATAGCTGTCTCATTAATGCTTCCCAGGAAGCACCCCCTGGGGACTCTGCTCTGGCTGGCTTAGGTGCTGGCAGCCTGGTTGGAGCCATCACCAGCCAGGCTGGGGCTTTCCCTTTAGTGCTTCACTTGGCATTTATTGGCAGCTCCAATTTTTTTTTTCTTTTTTTTTTTTTTTTTATCCTGCTGTCCCTAGGGACCAGAAGATCTTATGCAAGTCTCTGAAATGGGCCTTAGCTCAGATTATGGAGAACAAAGGCATAAGAAACCAGCTTTACTGCCAACTCCTCGCTGGAAGGTGTCTTAGGACTTGACTCCACTGAGGATCACTGGTTTTGGTGGGACTGTGATGCTGAACCGGGAGCTTTGCTCTACCCTTCCTACCCAGGAATGTGGAAAGAGCATGGCTGAAAGCCTGGGGCTCCCTGTGACTGTGGAGCAGGTCTCCATCCCTGCAGGAGAAGGTTAGTGAGACTCAGCAACCGGAAGCTTGGAGCTGGGCTCCTCCTTCCACCCATGACTTCTGGGTTTTGCAACCCAGAAGAAGCAGGGAAACAAGCTCCTGCCATGCACAGAGCATGTCTAAAGGGGATCCTTCAGCCCTCCCCAGCCCTCCCAGCAGTACAGCAATGGGGAGGACTGCGTGGGAAGCTCACCAGGAGCTGCTGCAACCGGGATTATGTCGGGGTAGGTCCCAGCAGCCCCCAGCCAGGGGCCATACCTGCCCGGCTGCTCCAGAGCTGCAGGCAGCCACCCGGGAAGGCTTGCAGCATTCCTGGCATACCACAGCTCTCACACCCCATGCTTTATTTACCCAAATCCGGATGCAGAGCAGCCTTGCAGCAAGCCTGGCTGCTTGCAGGCAGCTATCCAGGTCCAGGGATTCAGGGAATGGGCTCCCGTTGAGAGTTTTGCCTTCTGCTTGGCCACTGTCCTGTGGACCCCCATCCCCAGGGCTTTCCCAGTCTCTGGGAGGCAGAAAACGGGTGAGCACAGCCCTGTGCAAGTGAGAAGGCGGAGAGGAGCTGTAAAAAAATGGTAAGGAAAAGGAAAACCCCAAAGCTCATCTGTGAATGTGAGTTGGGCTGTCGGGAGAGGGTGCCTGAGAACAGCAGGTTAGGGCAGGAGGTCATGGCTCCTCCTGCGATGCCCCCGAGGATGTGGTAGCAGTGCCCAGATTTGTTTGTTTTGGTAGGGTTGCTCTTCAGACAGAGCAACAGCCTGATGAAGCTCTGTACCTTGGTAAAAGGAAGGCTGGTGTGTGGGTGTGTTATCACCTTCTTTATTGCTCTGTCATCTCAAGCATTTTCCTCCACCCTTTCCACACCGTCTTACTGGGTTTCACCATCAGCATCTCTTGAACCCACAGTCCTTTTTATCCCACGTGGGTCCTGCTCAGGCCAGGACACATCCCTGTCACCATGGCAGTTGCCAGTAACTCTCTTGCTGTTTCAACTGAAGCATCATGCAGGAACCAAACTTCCTGCTTCCACTCCCATTCCTGTGTCCATGATCTCGCTGCCATTGATCCTTGTGTCCCAGCACCCCTGCATCCCTGCCTTCCAGCATCCCTGTGTTCCACCAACCCTGCATCCACAGTCCTTGCATCCTTACATCCCTATGTCCTTGGGTTCCACACCCCTGAAAGGGGGTGTCTGGAGATGTCTGCTGAGCTGCTGGCTGGGCAGGTGCCTGGATGTGACACCTTCTGTGGGCTGTGCATCTGCAGCCCTGGAGAGATGGAAAAAGGCCTGCAGGCTCTGCTCCAAATGCCACCACTGTCACCCTGGTGGCTTTGAGTGAGACACCCTGTCCTGGGGCAGCAGCTCTCTCTTGGGTGAAAGGGAGATGGCTCATCTGTCCCAGGGGCTCTTCAGGTCTCTCCCATGGTCACAGCGGGTCAGGACAAGACTGGGGATCTTGTTGAGGCACCATGGCCATCCACTAAGTTCCATTCCCACCCAGGAACACCTCATTCCTCCAGCACCATACCATAGCAGCACCTCTGCAGCTTTGGTTCTTGCTTTTCCTTATTTCCTTGGGGCATCCTCAGAGCTTGACAGGTCCTTTGTTGGCCCTAGTATCTCCTCATACTCTCCTCATGCGTCTCCTCTCCTTTTCCATTTGCCAAATGCTAGAGCTAGACAGGGAAAGACAAGCTCATCACAACCTCCTTATGATGGAAAAAGGCTCTCTGAAAAGCTGAAAAGTCCCCACCAGGATTTTGGAGAAAGGGAATTTCACTCCCCTCCCAAACAATCCTGATCCTTGTGGGGGGAGTTTGGCAACCCTGTGGGCCAGCCCAGCAGCCAGCTTCCCAGCAAACCAGTTAGGCAAACTTTCTCTTGCCTCAAGTCCTAGCTTGCTTGTTGGGCTGGCAGGAATGAAGCTCTCCCCGCTAGTCCTGCTGAACCCTTCCCCCTTCCTCCTTCCCTTGCCCCATCACCTTCCCCTGGGGTTTTTCAAGCCCATAGGCTCCTCTCTGTGCCCAGGGCTTGTTGGGGCACTCTCCCCTGGCTTTCTTATGCTGTGGGGCTGACACTTAACCCCCCCAAAGTCCTTGTGTCAGTCTTTGCATCCCATTGCAGTTATGAGCCACCCCCAAGTTATTCATCCCCTCCCTACAGAGCATCAGTGTATAGCAGGCACTGGAGCAGATATGAGACCTGTAGAGTAGGTGAGTGCTGTTATTTAGTGGAGATGAATGTCCCCGTGATCATGGGATTGGCCATGACTCCCTCTAGGATGCTCCATCCACCCAGCTGCAGAGCAGGGTGAGGATCCTCCAGCACCCAGTCCCACCAGAATCTCTTCCTCCCAGGCCTGCAGCAGAGCCCAGGCAGGTGCTGTGGCAGGGACGCCATCTCTTGCCCTCTCAGCCAGCGCAGGCAGGCCAGGAGAGCCGCCCAGCACTTTGCTGGACTAAGCAGAAGTGGTTGGGCCATGGCACGAGCGCGGCAAATTCCTCATTCCTCTTCCCTGTGCTGTGCTGCCTGCCTGCCATCTTTGCATGCAAACAGTAAACAGGCTGTTATTATCCGGGATGCTTTGAATAACTGTGGCTATTTTTTCTCTTCCCAGTATTCTAAAAAGGCAAAAAATTCCCTGCGGTTTCTGAGTCAACTTTTTTTTCTTGCTCTCTTTTCTTTCCTTCCCACCACCTCTGTGACCTTGAAAAACCAGGCAGACGAGCTCACTGGCTCTCTCCATTCGCACTCGCCAGCCGTGCTCTGGCTGCTGCTCTTGCTGCTCCCTGTGTCTGGGGCCAAGCCTGGTGGCAGAGCAGCCCTGGGCTGGCAGTGGTGGGCTGGTTTTGGCTTGTTGGACACTTTGCCCAACACCTCCACTGGCCAAGGCGGCTGGGGATGCTCCAGGGGGTGCAGCTTGTGCACACAGCTGGGGCAGAGATGGGGGTTGCTGCCTGTGTTCCTCACTTTATGTGCCCAGGGGTTGAAAGATGTGTGTCCAGGGACGATGCAGGCAGCTGGGAGCTGAGGGGAGCACAAGAGCAGCTCAGCCATCCAGCCCTTGCAGGCAGCAGGTATTCTCCAGTTGGCATTGCAGGTGCCCTGGCAGGGGACTCCTTCCTCCCCTTTCCTGCCTTCTCATCCTCCCACAGGGCAGCATTGTAGCCTTTTGCTCTTAGATGTGATCCCTGACAAAAGCCCTCCCTGGACCTGGTGCTGGCATCTTAGGGTCGGCCCATGGTGGGCAGGGACCAGGCAGAGGATGGCTGTGGCCAAAAGGACTTCTCCAACCTGGGGTTCAGTGCTTGCAGGTCTCCAGGAGGTCAGAGCTTGTGGCAAGAGGCACAGGATGAGTCAGGGCTCCCACATTCCCACCAGCTCCTCCATCTCAACTGCAAGGGTTTGCCGGTGTGCATCAGTTGGGGTTTTTTGGGTTTTCTTTCCCTCCCCAGGTATGTACTTCACACAAAAAATGAGTCAGAGCCACACCGCCTGAGCATTGGTATGTGGGTCACCCCCCGCCTGTGCATAGGGACAGCGCTGGCAGTGTGGCATGTCGGGCCAGGGCGGGCTGCAGGCAGGGAACAGCCTCACACTCAGGTGCATCCCTGCCTGCTGGAGGTAGAAATGCCTGGTGGCATGGGCTCCATGTTCAGGCCTGTTTTTTTTCATCCTGGTAAAATTTTTGGGATGCTTTGGGTGCTCCGGCATCGAGGATCAATGATGAGTCCAGACGCGTGGTGGCAGGGAGGTAAGGAAGAGGTCAGTGCCAGTCAGGATGCAGAGGACGGGCAGGATCCATATCATGCCCCTTGCCCATTGACCATTTAGTGCTGATATGTGATGGCGCAGCTGGATCTCTGTTCAAGTCACTGGCTACAGCTAAGGCTCAGTTTGAACAGTGGTTGCAACAAACAATAAATTCATCCTCATGCAGCACATCTGGGGGAAAACCAGCACTGGGCTTTTGTAGGAGGTATTTGGAGGAGGCACCAGGGTAGAAGCTGGGGGTTGATGGGTCCTCAGGACAGGTGGGCTCCAGACAGCGGCTCTGCAGTGGAGGATCACTCAAAGGGCTGTGCCAAGGTGAGTCTCAGATGAAAGTCTTGGGAACCGACAGCCCCCTTAGGGTAATGAGAAAGTACTAGCAAGCAGGATGGGGTGATTCAATGTCTAGAGAGTTGTGAGTGCAAACATGAGAGCAGCAATAATCATGCAAGAGAGCAGGAGCAAAGAGCTCTCTGCTAGGCAAAGCTGGGTCACGGGAAACCCCAGCATTGCTGAAGTTGACAGGGGTCTCTGGAGACCCTAGGTCACCTCTCTGCCAGGCGCAAAGTCACAAGACAAGACTCAGGACTTCCTGGAGTGGAGCTGCCATAGCCTGTGGGGACGGGGGTCCTCCAGCATCCAGGCAGACCCTGCTGTCTCATCAGAGCAGAAGCATGCAGAGGACTCACAGGATGTTGGCCTCAACGGCATCACTGAATGAAAAGGGGGGACAAGCTGCCTGCAGCATGAGCAAGAGCAACAGCTGAGCATACAATAATTTTAAGTGACTGTCTACTGGGGGGCGGGGCTCTAAAATCATCTGGGACTTGGGGATATCTCACATGTGCCTGCCCCCCCAGAGCTCACAAGATGCCATTTCTTGCTGCTCACGACAGCCATTATACTGCTTGTGTAAAGTAAGTATTTATGTATCTCTGTGCACCCTGCCAGCTATAGGCAAGTTCTGTTATAAAGAGCAGCAGTGAGCATCCCCATGCGACACATCACCTGCGATCAGCGGGTCAGTGTGAGCAAAGGGCAGAGGTGCAAGAAACATTTTGGAGTGAAATAATTTTTTTTAGCTAAACATCTTTTGTGTCACCTTCATCAGTATTTGAGCTGTCAATGGCCCAAGATGCCTTTTTATTTCTCCATTTATTTTGACCAAAAAACCCAACACTAACTGTTTCGCCATGACATTTTAAAAGCCTAACTTCCTACCAGGCAGGGGTTGATTTCCAAAACTTTTAATTTTCAAATGTGCCACTGTAAATATTCAGGCAGAAACAGGAAAGAAAATTAAATATGGGGTTTTTTTTTGGTTCCTTGTTGGGTTTTGCTGCAGCAGGAAAGTTTTAGAGGTTCATGACAGGTCCCAGCACACTGTCCCAGTGGGACCAGCACAAGCACATGGGGCTGGATCCAGCTCAGAGCAAAGGGCAAGTCCCCAGGGCTGTAGGGCCAAGTCCTGTACAGGGTACTGCAAAGTGCTCGGTCCAAATATCTGAAGACAGCCAAGATTAATTCACCAGATGGAGAAAAATTGTGGTCATTAGAAGCTCTTTGAGAAGTAAAGGGGATCAGAAGAGGGATGCAGCTCATGGCACTTCCTTGACCAGATAGGCAAATGGCACACAGCCGCAGGGGGTGGAGGCAGTTGGAGCCATCTGTCAGGGCAGAGAAAGTCTTTAAAAACCACTGAAATTCATTTCCCAGGTCTTAACACCAGCACTGAGTCACCACACAGTAATGCTGCTCACAAAATTTCAAATGAAACATTTTCCCATACAGAAGTGGCTTGGTTTTGGTTTTTTTTTTCCCTCTTCTTTTTTTAATAAAACCCTCCTGACTTCTCCCTTCCAGGAAAAACTGGACATTTGGCCTTCCTGCCCCCTGAGGGGAAAACATAACATTGTAATTTTGCTTCTCTCTCCACTTTAGAGCTAAAACTCTTCTAAAAACCAAGTGTGTAAGAATTAGTATCAGTTAACTGAAGAGAAGGTGCCTATTTCTCACTGTTCTCATACTTAGGAAAATAACAGAAATAAAATCTGGTGGGAAAAAAAATGGCTCCAGGCTGAAGTAAAGCTTTAACTCCTGATGCTTTAAATTTTGCATATACAAGGTTTCCTTGAAATTTTTCACTGGGTGTGGGAGGGGAAATCACTTCCCTTGAATTTCCTAATTCTTCAGCTGAGGAAGTCAGAGCGTGTTTCATCTCAAGCTGGCACTTCGAAGCCAAACATCACACTGAGATCCCCTGTGGTGCTTTTCTCCCCAGGTTTTTGACTGTCCCTACACTTAAACAAAGATGGGATGCTGCAGCCAACCATCAGAGCCAGGACAGGGGAGATGCCCAGTCCCCACAGCAGGTGCTGGGGGTGAACCCCTTCCCTGCGCCCCCTCCCCAGGAAGCCCAGCTGCCCCCACTGCCTGCCCTGCATACTGCCTCCCACCCGTGCAGGGAGGGGATGAGAAAGGTGTTACAGAGCCTTAAATGAAAAAAAAAACAACCCACATTTCAGGGAGAAAAACACAAACAGTGAGAGGCAGAATGTGAATTTTGGCCTCGATGGAAAATGACACAGGCTGGAAAATATTCCCACTGACATTTTTACAGCCTTAAAGCACAATCCTTTTTTTTTTTTTCCCCCTCTTGCATGGGGTTCATCATGAATTAACACTACATTGGCAGAGCCCGGCCTTGCAATCCCAAGGCATGCCCTCAGCAATTTGTAAGCAACCCCGTATTTGCAGAGTAAACAGGGGTCAGTATGGAGGGTAGGCCAGGGCCACGTGTGCCTGGACCCACTGGACAGCAGCATCTGCCACTTTTGGGAAGTGAGGGCAAGCCTCCACTGCTGTGACTGGCCGTCCTGGAACTCCTGGCATGTCTTGGACTCACCAAAAGTTTAGAAGCATGTTTCCATAGCAACCAAAACATATTATTTTTTCCAGCTGTCAAAGAAAAAAAATAAATTGGAATTAAAGTAAAAAAAAAAAAAAAAAAGAGAAAGAACCAACAAAGGAAATTCTAAGAAAATTAAATCAGACGGAAAACTGGCAGGCGGGTCCCTCTCCCTGGCTCTCCCTGCTGAACACTGACTGAAAACAGACAGGGAAGATGCTCGTGGTGCGAGCGAGGTCATCTCCATGCTGGGAAGCACATCAGGGCTGCACTTTGCCAGCTGGGGCTATTCCTGAGCTGCTGCCTTGCGCGCCAAACCAGGAGTGGCTCCATCTCAGAATAGAGCCACCACAGACACATTGCCCCAAGGTGGCTATTTTGGGTTGTGTCCCTGCAGAGTTAAATGTGTGTCTCCAGCACCCAGGAGGCTCCTTCTCTGGGGCCCAAGCACAGCTCACTTTTGCCCAAGAGCCCCCATATTTTCGTCTTGGTCCTTGCTCCTCTTCCATTCATTTTTCTCCTCATCTTGTTTGGCCTTATGGCATGTCTGTTGAACCAGCAGCACTGATTTTCCTTCCAAATGTTTGGCTGGCTCCAAGGCTGAGCAGTGAGTGGAGCCATCCTGATTCAGGAAGAATCATTGGTCAGCAGGGAGGAAGGCTCAGCATTGCCCAGCACCTCAGCCACCCCACACAGGTCTGACCAGCAGGTCAGGAAGTCTATATTGCCAAGTCCCAGGCATTTTTTTTGTGCTGTGCTTTCTTGTTTATCTCTGCATGCAGGTCGTAATCCCTGCTGTCCTCTCTTATGCCAGGCATTTGCTGGCAGTGCTGCCAGGCAAGCTTCAAGCTGGCATGGAGTCCCTGCCCTGCAGTGGAGCACGTGTGACATGGCTGCAGCGGAGCTCAGGGAGGCAGCTGGTGGCTTTGTGGACACCTGTGTTGCAGAGAAACAACAGTGAGGGGAGATGAACATCATCCTTGGGACTGCTGCATCATGGGCACCAGAAGGGCTTTCTCAGGAGGCTGAGGTTGCAGAACGCATTGCTCTGTTGTAAAGCAAGTAAGATATCACATCATCCTCCTTGGCTTTTGTTTGCTTCAAGGCAGGAGAACTAACCTCAACCCTTCCAAACCATATGCTCTTCATGCTCCACCCCATCTCCACTCCCATAGCCAAAACACTATCTCCATTCCACGGTCCATCTCCACTCCCACCGCTCCTTTGAGGCTGGTGTCATGGCAGTTGGGAGAGCGCTGAAAATTACCCTGAATCTGGAGCACCTCCAGCTCCACAACCTGTCCAGACTCCAGCACTAGCGATCCTTGGCATGACCATAAATACTTACGAATGGAATCATGAGTGTACAGGCTACTGTTATGTTGTTGATCCCTCTTGCTGCCTCAACACACAGTCTTACATTGCACAACCAAAGCACAGCTGTGCATCTCCTTGACTGTCAGATCTCACTCACACTCCAGGGAACAGAATCCTGGGATGACAAAGCAGCAGCATGCCAGTGTGAGCTCCACTACCATAAAACAAACGTGAGGCTTAACCCTTGAAAGTGAGCATGGGCACAGCATACCCAAGCATCTTCATTTGGGCCAGACTGTTCCCACTGTAGGTCTAAAACAAGATCAGTCCCGTCTTTGCTGGAAGAATGGGGGCAGATGGCCATTCTGGTGGGTCTGCTTTCTGGGCTTTTCTTTCCCTTGAAGATGTCATTTTGGGACACCAGGGCTCTGCAGCTCAGCCCTGCTCTCCTCCTGTCCTGTGTGGCCAGCAACATGGGTCAACTCCTCCTGTGTTTCAACAGCAGGCTTTGACAACTGAAAGACGTGGGTTTGACTGTGCTACCCACAGGCATATCAAGGGCCCAGGAACAGTCAGTCTTCCCTCCTGCAGACAAGAATTTGCTGGATAATCCTGGATGCTCCCTGAGCTTGTCTTTAAGAGCACAATTAGAAAGTGTTAGCTGGCTCCAACATGCCGAGGCAAGCATTACCTCTTCCTTCAGGTTCTGCAACAAACTGCTGGTTCTTTGCTTTTGTGCAACACCTGGAGACTTTCCAGAAGTTGGGACAAGTAGTCTCCCAGGAAAGCTGGGTCAGCCTGCAATCCTGAAAGAGGTGTGAGCTGCTGAGCTCCGTCCACGGCACAGTGGGTTGGGAGGATGTCACTGCACTCACCCCTTCCCCAGGAGAAAAACCAAGGTGGGTTTTGTGATACTTTGCTTCATTTTATCCTGGTTTTGAACCACCATTTCCCAGGGGCTGGGGATGATCCTCCTCTTGTATTCTGGTGTTGTTCAAAAATAAGAATTCCACAAATTCTTTCAAAACTCCTCAACTTTTTCAGCTTCCCTGAAATCTCAGGGCTTCGTCACCCTTGAAAACCTGTGGAATGAGCAGCATTTCCCTGGTGTCGTAATGCTGACATAACAGGGTGGTGAATCAGTGGGGATCTTGCTGCCCGAACCATGTTGTATCATTGTTATTGCTGAAGTTTTGCTATTTTAAGCCACAAAGCCCCATACAATCCAGTCTAAATGGTGAATAACTCTGTCATATCCCATTTCAAATCTATGAACTGGTGAGAACTGTATTAATGCAAAACTATTCTGGTTCATGAGACCCTGGTCCAAACAAACTGGATGCCATGCGGTAATCCAAGCGGTGTGTAACATTATAAAGCATATAAATAGCTCCTGCTGGCCTTCATCTGGGTGTGTCAGAGGGGTAGGAGGAATTATAACCCCTGTGTTTGCCTCAGAAAGATGAACTGAAAACTAGCAATGGGTTTAGGGCTTGAATTGACATTTAATTCTGGTTTCTGTCACAATATGGACATAAAACCAGGTCAGCTTTGCTTAATAGAAGCCTCATGAGACCTTCAGCCTGCACTTTTTCAGGACTTTAAGTAACAAACTGGGTGATTGGTTCCCAAATGGTGGTCCCTGCTTTGCTGCCAGGCACAGCATCCCTATCAAGGATGAGTTTGCCTTCTCCAGATTTAAAGCTACCTGCTTCATTGAGACCAACTAATCCAGCAGCACCTAGTGCACATTATACTCTCCCAACATTTCCAAGAAAAGGCTGATGTATCTGCAGATTGAGGGCCAGAGGCCATGGAACCACCAAAACAAGGGCAAGTGGTTCCCCAGATGTCCTAGCAAGAAAGCCTGCATGGGGAGATCCTCTGAGCCCCTGGAGGTGATCGAAGAGTCCATCAGCCCCCAGGTTACAGCAGCCCTGTCACAGATGGCTGAGCCCTGCTCAGGTCCAGCATCCCCCTTACCCAAGGCACAGGGTGAATGAACTCCAGTGCTGGAGTCTGGAGCGGACACTATGTCCACATTCTTCAGTCAGGGGCCAGGAATGTCAGCTCCTGTCCTGACGCCAGGGACTTGCATTCCTCCCTGATGCTGCTCCCAAAAAATGCCAGCCCAGAACTGTGCTAGGGAGAGGGGTGCTGCTTGGGCTGGGGGGACAGGAGGAGACATGCTAAGGCTGCAGAAAAGCCTTTACCGAGCAGAGCAGGAGCTAGCATGTGTGTGCTCGCATGTGTTTACTAAACATTGTTCCCAGCAAGAGGGAATGGCTGGAATTCACCCCCCTCACTCCCCGCCAGACCCCAAGGACACGCAGGCAGACCCAGGGAATTCACTTCTCCAGCTTGTTGCCATGGCTGCATATTTGAGAGACCCAAGCAGAAAAACAAAACAAAACAAACCCACAAACAAACAAAATAAAACCCCCAAAACAAACAACCAGACAAAACACACACAAAACCCAAAACAGAACACCCCCCAAAAAAACCCAAAACCAAACCCACAAACAAACACAACAGCAAACCAAACAAAAACCCAAACAAATAAATAACAACAACCAAAAAAGTCAAACAAACCCCAAACATTTCATTGGAAGGGAAGAAAAACAACAGGAGGAAAAAATACAGAAGAGTAATGAGAAGGACTAGTGAGTCCAAGAAATGTATTAGATCATCCTTAGAAACTGATGTCTGAGGAGTTCTCCATAGCTCAGGCTATTCTAATATTTATTGTATGTTATTTAAACCATGACTTCTGGCACCAGCTGGGATTCAACAGGACTGTGTGCTTCTCAGAAACATTATTAAAAGCCAGTCCTAGGCTCCAGGACCACTTGAGAGGTGCTGGAAGAAGCACCACGTTGGCTGCAGAAGGCAGTTCACTTCCAGATTAGCTGCTGGCAGGGTGGCAGTGGGGGGACATCTAGCAAGCAGGACCCAGTGCCGAGCTGGCAAGCAGAGATGTGTGAGATATAAACTATGGGCAAGATAAAATCCTTAGAGAGGCTAAGCAAGGACAGGCCAGTGGCTGGCTCCAGTGGGGGAATGCAGATGAGCCAGGGCAGAACTCCCTTATACCTTCGCCAGTCTTACTGATACCTCACCTTCCTGTCATCGACTGAGCAAAGGCGACATGCAAAGCTGCAGGCAGGCAGGTATCCCTAGTTACTCTGCTTTCTGAAGGGACTTGTTTCTGTTGATGCACTGGGTATTTAAAATCACTCCATGGGCAGTTTTTTATAAGCAGGTTTTAGCACACAGATTGTGAGGCGTTGCTCCCCGCGCTTCATGGCCTTGAAACTCTGGCAAAGTTTCCCTTCCTCGTGCAGAGACACTGTAGGGTGCCAGGAGCCCGGAGGTCCCACTCTGACCAAGATGGTAGAAGTCTGCCTCATTTTCCCTTGCGGTACCAATTCCAGTTTGCATGGGAGCAAGGGGTGTGCCAAAACACAGCTGGTTTTAAAACCCTGCAATGCTATGGCACCCTTGGCTCTACTCGTATCTCCTGGGAGGAATATGGCTCTGTTTATATGGCAGGGTTTATTTTCTCATGGGATTCCCCATCACAAGACACAGGTATGGAATGAAGGTGGCATAGCCTCTGCTCCATGCCAAGAGCACTAGGGCAGGCTGATCCCATGCTACAGCCTCTCTGAGACCAGGTGTCCAGAGGAGAGTTTCCCCTAGGAATGTATCATAGAATGGTAGGGGTTGGAAAGGACCTCTGGAAATCATCTAGTCCAACCCGCCTGCTAAAGCAGGTTTGCCTAGAGCAGGTTGCACAGGAGTCCAACACCCCTGCCAGAGCAGGATCACCCAGGGCAGGCAACATGGGAACAGATCCAGGTAGGTCTTGAAAGTCTCTAGAGACTCCACAACCTCTCTGGGCAGCCTGTTCCAGGGCTCTGTCACCCTCACAGTACAGAAGTTTTTCCTCACACTGAGGTGGAACTTCCTGTGTTCCAGTTTGTGGCTGTTGCCCCTCTTCCTATCACAGGGCACCACTGAAAAGAGCCTGGCCCCTTCTACTTGACACCCACACTTCAGATAGTTGTCAACATTAGTAAGATCCCCTCTCAGTGTTCTCCAGACTAAACGGCCCCAGGTCACTCAGCGTTTTCTCATAAGAGAGATGCTCCAGTCCCTTCATCATCCTCGTAGCCTCCCTTAGACTCTCTCCAGTATTTCCCTGTCCCTCTTGAACTGGGGAGCCCGGAACTGGACACAATACTCCAGATGTGGCCTCACTAAGGCACAGCAGAGGGGGAGGAAAACCTCCCTAAACCTGCTGGCCACAGTCTTCTTTATGCACCCCAGGATACCATTGGCGGGGCCGGGAGGAGGCGGAGCGGGCGGCGGGGCCGGGAGGAGGCGGTGCCCCGCCGGCCGCCGCTGCGCTGCGGGCAGCCCCGGGCGGGCAGTGACCTCTAGCGTTCCGCTCTGCCCCGCGGCACCGGTTCCAGCCCGCTCCGGTGGCATGGACATACAGGTGCTGCTACATCTCGCTCTCCGGAGAAGGGCTGAGGGGGAAGGCGGTGTCTTCAAACCACAGCTCGCACTTGGGAAGGTGAAAAGCAGCCTCGGGCCGAGGGTTTGTTTGATGGAGACAGAGCAGCAGCTAACCCTTCAGTGCAAGGACACGTCACCACTTGTCACAGCCACAGTGCTTCTCTACCTGACTGGTTACAGCACCGAAATTAGCTGAGTGCAGAAGACATCTGCCTCCAAGTGCTTAAAATCCACACACAAATCCTGCCTTCCTACCATCCTCCTTACTGCAAATACTAGATGCCAAGGGGGCTTTTTAAAAATTGCATCCAGTCAGCGATTTCCCATGTGTTAGCGTGGCAATGATGGTTTCCAGCTGAGGGCATGTTCATGGGCATGATTCATTAAGGAGCATTTCTCCCCATCTTGTTTCATTCTGGGCACGGTAACAGGTCTTTGGTGCAGGTCTCGCTGCTCTCGCCTGCACATGCGAGACAAAGCTCATGAATTAGGGATAGGAAATCTGTTGCACTCTCCAGGAGGGTTTAGCAACATGAGCAGTGAGATGCCATTATTACCAAGATAAAAACAGTCTTGAAATTGAACAGCAGGACTGTAAACTTTCTGCATGGCTTTCACCCCATAAAAAACGCCTGTATATGGTAGTCCAAGAAAAGTCTTTCACTTTTAGTGATGTTCAGGAGAAGTTAAGCACCACACCTGCAGCACGGAATGCTCATTTCCACATGACCTAATCCTCATCCTGACCCATGTGGAGATGCCTCCAGTAGGAAACAGGAGATAGAATTAATTTCTGTGATCCATCGTTGCATGCTGTGTCCAATCCTGTCACCTGCAGCTCAATAAAACAAAAAAAAAACCCAACCCAAAACCAAAACCAAACACAAACAAACAAACCAACCAACCAGACAAACCCAAAACCAACCAAATAAATGAAAAATGCTGAAATGTGACCTGTGGAAGCCATTCAAGGTCATGCTTCTGCTTTACAGGGAAAGGCCAAGGAAATGTAGCTTATTTCGCTTATGCAAGAGCAATGGCTGATCACAGTGATCACAAGGCAAGGAAGTTCCGGGTAGCTGGTGAATTTTAAATATAATGAAAGCTGGTGACAAGGGAAGCTGAGGCAAAATGTATCAGGGTGAGTGGCTCTGCTTGGTCTAGGAATGGGAGAGCCCACAACTGCCCATCTCTGCTCCCTGCAGGACACAACTCCTTTGGCTCCCCTGCCTATTTCTCCTTTTCTGAATAAATCTCCACCTGATTATCAAGGTGCTGGATGAAGAATGGAAATAACCTCTGAGCCATGCAACTGGAGACAGACTCACAACTGGACTAAAATCCAGCCTTCAAGGAGAATGGAGGCATCTGGCAGAGAGACTCCCTGTTTCTGTAGTCCATTAGGTCAGTGACTTGTTGCTGAATCACCTGGTCTAGAAGATGGCTGCCTTGAGATTTTTGTCACAATAGTGACAAAGTTTTAACCAGCAGAGGAACAAGCTGGTGAAAATATGCAAGGATCCTGCAGATGACATCTCCATTCTTGGAAGCTGTCATTCAGAACCAGGTGAGACCTGGCTCAAGCAAGTCCCTGGATACAGGATCCCTCCTTGCTGACTCTGGGGCCTTAAAACGTTTTTCAGTACTGCCATCTATGTGGGAATACTGGATATTTTATGGAAAGCATTTTAAAATGTTTTAGTATTTTTGTTGTTGAAGGAAGGAGTTTTAATTGAAGTTCAGGTATATATGAATTCCATGTGGTGTGAGCTACTGCAGAATGAATGGTCCAGCAGGGATTCTGAAAACACTCGGGAACAGTCAGAATAGTTGGATGGGAGGAGGCCAGACTGTCTTTGCACGGCCTTTTTCCTGACCCTTTACCTCATTTTCACGATGAGGATCTATGAAAACGCAGCAGCCCTGAAAGAACAGAATACAGTCAAAAGCACAAAGCATTTCAATAAGGCAAAACATCCTGCTAAGTCTTTTGGTTTATTGGTGTTGAGTAGGTTCCAAGCTCAAAGAAAAGGACTCAAAAAGAATCTATTAAAATAGTTGGCTTATGGGATCTGCAACATAAGCATAATTAAAATGAATCTATTTTTATCTCTATGAGACTATATCAGCTACAGAAATCTGTTTTTCAGAAGTAAAATATATTTGTCTTCAGTAAACGATGTCCAGTTTTGCTTAGGGCATAACAGTATTGCCCAGTGCTGGGAAGAAAAGAAATACCTTCTGCTGGCCATGATATAATAGTGACTCAGAACCTATGGACGGCTCAGGAAATCAGCAGCAGTACTCTCCTTCATCCCCACTGTCAGGTTCTGGTGGGTTTGAACACGCTCTGCTCTGGTCCAAAGGCCACCAGAAGCCACGGGAAGATTCCTGTTGCCCCCCCATGAGTTATGTAGTACCACCTAGCATTCACCATAGTCTATTTGGTTACACCAATAACTTAACCACTGCCAAATCTGTAGGAACTCACCATAGGTGCCCAGCCTGCAGACTGCAGCTGGAGCCAGGTGTCTCTCTGGTGTGTGTGCAAAGGCAAAAATCTCCCAATTATTTCTTCTGCTGAGTAGGTGTCACTTAGGAATGGCAGGATCCAAAGTCCAAAATGTTTTCTAGCAAAAGGGTCTATTCATCCTCTGTGTGCAAGGAGTGAGCAGGTTCTACTCTTTCCCAGCCACTTTGTTGGATGTTGTTGGTGTCGTTGCAAGAATTGTATCACCACTTGGCCAGAAAATGGGAGACAAGAGTTAGATCTCTGCAGCTTAAAGAAATTCAGACTTGATGCTCCCCAAAACAATCTAAACCCTGAGAGGACCGTGAGAGTCATGCTCACGTCCAGGGGTTCCACAACGTCTTCTGTAGAGGGATTTAGCGTGCTGTGTGAGTTGGTCAGTACTTCTTTCTGCTTCTTATGTGCAGTAACTTTTATCCTAGTGAAAAATGGGGGGTTTATTAGTTTCTTAGAAAGGAAGTCAAATTAATATTTTTCCACTTCCTGGGAAATTGCTCCAGTTGTGCTTTTGTAAAAGAAGCATGAGATACAGTGACTACTACAACTAATGATCTCCATTCTTTTATCATGTGTGGGCTCTCAAACACCCTGATAAACCATAAAACAGTTCACACTGCCAGAGCACAGGGAAAAACTTACATAAGCAATCTGTAAAACATGACCACATAAGTTTATGACTGCTGTTCAGTTGCCTTCCCAAGGGAAAAGGGAAAGGCACAGAGTGGACTGAGCTCTCTGAGGATGGGTGCTGAATTTGGAGTCATGTTCTGAAACTACAGTGCAATGTCTGCTGTTTCAGTAGAGACATAAGAAAGCCCCCAAAGACAAATTTTGAAGGTTGATTTGCACTGAAAAGCCATCAAAAGACCAAATGGGAGACAGAAACCCAGGAGCACAAGGCTGTCCTGGATGCAGATCTCAAGGGTGCAGCACCATTGATCTGGTCTTGCGTTTCTGCCACTGAGTGACTCTCAGGACATCTATGCCAATATGGTTTTAACATCAGGGGTCAGGGGTGGTCAGAGGTTGGTTTTAACACTAACAGCCCTTCAATGAACTAGAAAAACTTGAATGTTTTTCAGTCTCGTCCAGAGCATGCTGGGTCTGACAGTTTGCGCTAGCCACAGATCCAGACAAAGCCATACTGAAGACAAACCCTTTGACCCAAGGTGAGATGGGGTATTCTCTAAGATGGGAAGTGCTCCCACCAAGCTGGGGCTGGCCATATCCATTGCTAGCTCTGGAGATCTGCATTCCTCTGACAGGAGGTAGCTCCCAGTTTCAGGTGCCTGCTTGCCTTCTCTGCTCCCTCCAGCAGACATCTTTCAATTTTATCTCAATTTTGTCATCGAAAGGGTTTTATCTGTCATTTTTTGGCCTCTCCTGATATCAGCTCTCACCTGTGCATTAAGCTCTGATTGTCTGAGTGCAGAACAAAATGTTATGTTATTTACAAGCCTGGTTGTGCAATCCTTGCCCTAAAAGGGCCCAAAATTCTGGCATCTATTGGCAGGGAAAACATTTGAGATGAAACATGCGCCAGCCAGCATCCCACAGCTGTCTTGGGGAGGGATAAGGTGAGATAACCAGTCCCCAAATGCAAACAGTTTATTTCATATTTAGCAATATCCCAGCGTGCAATACTCCCCTTATAAGGCAAACAAAGGAATCTCATGTGTCTTAACAACCACATGCTGAAATCGTGTTCTGATGATCTGCTTTCCTCCAGCCTCTGCTTACTTAATGCCATAGTAGCTCTCAGTTAGCTTAATGTTCCCAGGATGTTTTTTCCATTAAATGTTACATTTCCAGGAACTTGTATATGGCATTTCTCTCTGCTGCTGTGTGAGCAACATTTAATCTCTTTATACATTCCAGCCCAAGTGGTCTGACTCTGCAGTGACTGATCAGCCTGCTCTTTCTTTCTGAAAGCAGCTTTATGGACCTGTGTGCAGAACTAGAAATTAAAAGAAGAAAAAGTAGAAGTCTGTTGCTATGGGGAGCAGGCTGGAAGTCTGACGCTTTTTATCTTTACCTCAATTCTGGATCTATGCCATTTCAGAAACAGGGGACACCAGCCTTCCCAACTAGTGCATCCTGTTTCTGGCTGGTGAGATAAAATCATAGGATCAAATAATTGTTTAGGTTGGAAAAGACTTTTAAGATCATCAAGTCCAACTATTAACATAACTCTACCAAGTCCACTGCTGAACTGTGTCCCTAAGCACCATATCTACACAACTTCTAAACACATCCAGTGATGGTGATTCAACCACTTCCCTGAGCAGCCTGTTCCAGGGCTTGATAACCCACCGAGCAAAGAATTTTTTTCCTAATGTTCAACTTAAACCTCCCCTGCTGCAACTTGAGGCCATTTCCACTTCTCTTTATCACCTGTTACTCGTGCAAAAAAAACCAGCACTGACCTCTCTACAACCTCCTTTTAGGTAGTTGTAGGCAGCAAGAAAGTCTCCCCTCAGCCTCCTTGTCTTCAGACTAAATAGCCCCAGTTCCCACAGCTACTCCTCATAAGACTTGTGCTCTAGCCCCTTCACCAGATTAGTTGCCCTTCTCTGGACCCACTCCAGCACCTCAATGTCTTTCTTGTATTGAGGGGCCCCAAACTGAGCACAGTATTCGAGATGCAACTTCACCAGTGACAAGTACAGGACAACAATCACTTCCCTAGTCCTGCTGGCCACACTGTTTCTGATACAAGTCAAGATGCTGTTGGCCTTTTTGGCCACCTAGGCACACTGATGGTTCATCTTCAGCTGGCTGTCAACCAGCACCCCTAGGTCCCTCTCCACCAGGCAGCTTTCCAGCCATTCTTCCCCAAACCTGTAGTGCTGCCTGAGGTTGTTGTGGCCCAAGTGCAATACTTGGCACTTGGCCTTGTTAAGCCTCATCCCACTGGCCTCAGCCCATTGATTCAGACTGTCCAGGTCCCTTTGTGGAGCCTCTCTACCCTCAAGCAGGTAAACACACCTGCCCATCTTGGTGTCATCTGCAAACTTGCTGAGGGTGCCCTTGAAAAACCTCATCCAGATCATTGATAAAGATGTTAAAGAGAACAGAACCTAGTACTGAGCCTTGGGAAACATCACTCGTGACCACCCACCAACTGGACTTAATTCACCACCCCTCTCTGACCCAGGCCATCCAGACAATATTTTACCCAGCAGAGCATACGCCCATCCAAGCCATGAGCAGCCAGTTTCTTCAGGAGGATG
>JAAGNO010003559.1:2292-16864 GCA_033439905.1 Ceryle rudis | reverse complement strand
GGGGGTGGCGGGAGCTGGGCAACAGCTGCTGGGACGAGCAGCACCCCACCAGGACAGCCCGAGGCCGCACTCCGGGACTCCCGCCGCTCCTCGGGGGCCACCTTGGGGAAAGCGAAACCAAAAGGGCGGAGAAGGAGGAGACGGCGGCGGGCAGGGGCTCCCCGCGGCGCCACTCGCTCCTCCCCTCAGCGCTGGGGTGGAGCGGTGGCTGCGGGCGGGCTCGGCGCGGCCCCTTGGCCCTGGCGCCGGGTCAGCGGGCACAGTAGCCGCCTCCAGTTGCCGCCACGGGTGAGTCAGAGCTGCCCAGGGAGGGTGGGCTGGACATGAGCCTCGCCGCCGGGCTCCGAGCAGCGGCCGCAGATTGAGCCACAAAGAAGTTTCCTCGGCGGCGGCGCGGCGCTCCCCCATGCACACCCCCGGCCACCGGCCATGGGGCGCTGCCCGGCAGGCGCCCGGCACTGAGCCTGCCATGCAGCCCCGCGCGGGGCTGCACAGCAGCCCGGACCTCAGCGGGGCCAAGCGGCTGAGCGTGGGGGAGCTCCGCTCCCTCTTCGAGGCACGCTGCGCCGCCGTCGCCGCCGCTGCCGCTCGGCAGCTTCCCGACCCGGCGAAGAGGGGCTGCCGGCCCCCCAACGGGGTGCTGCCGCCTGTCATCCCTCGGCTCACCATCACCGCCGAGGAGAGCGAGGAGGCGCAGGGCAGCCCCCAGTCGCAGCCGCCGCACCCGGAGAGCGGCTGGCTGAGGACGGACAGCTCGCTGCACCTGCAGTCCCGCAGGCTCTCCACCTCCTCGCTCTCCTCCACCGGCTCCTCGTCCCTCCTGGAGGACTCGGAGGACGACGTGCTGAGCGATACAGAGGGCAGGAGCCAGGGCGTCGTGCACCTGGAGCACGGCGAGGACACCAACCAGGTAGGAGGATGCTGGGGGGGATGGGTGCAGGAGGGGGTCGCTTCTCCCGGGACGCGCTGCCTCCCTCCCTGGGTACCGCGGGTGTCTTGAGGTTCCCAGGCGTTCCCGCTTAGAGTGAGGTTTCCCTGATCCAACTCCACGCAAACTTCGGGAAAGTCCTGTCTTGGGGTCAGCAGGTTGCTGCTGCACGTTGTCTCTTCTAAAACCCGGCCAGGTGTTCGCTGTGTCCTTTCTGTTGTGGAATTGCGCTTGATGGCCCAAGAATTTGGGGGGATGTATTTTAATCATAACTGGGTTGTTCTTTTGTGTGTTGTGGATTTTTTTGTTGTTTGTTTTGTTGTGTTTTTTTTTGTTTGTTTGGGTGTTTGGGTTTCTTTTGTGGAGTTTTTGTTTTTTGGGTTTTTTTTCCCTTTTCTCCCCTCTCCAGCCTCCTTTATCAGATCTTGAAAATAAAATTTTTTCCAGGCATTTACCAGCAGGTATTTTTTGTCTCTTCCAATCCTGGAGTCTGTGGTTGTCAGTTTTTGAGCTGTTTCTTGCTGTGAGCATGGCAGGAGATGGGGAGGAGCTTGGAGTGGGTAGAATGCATGCTTTTGTCCATTCCGGCAGTAACACATTCTTCTCAGTAAATCCCCTCTGTAATTTGGCAGCTTTCATCCGTGAAGTGCACCTTTAAAGGCATATAGTTAGTTGGTTTTCCATGATCTTTAATATATATTTGCCTGACTTCTTATAGTATGCTTCTTGGAGTATTGTAACTGAAATACGTTGCTTCCCCTCCCACCTTTATTGAGATAACAACTTAAATTGTTGTTCTAATACAAGCTCATGGGCACTGAATGTTTTTTCAAGCAGAACGTATTTTTTGAAATAATGTATAAGTGAGAAGTAATGCAACTTGTAGGTGATACCTCCAGCTGGACTTTTCTCATGGTAATTGTGGGTTTACTACTTTAGAGAACACATAGTACAGCAGCTAAAATGCTGTGCACAATATTGGTTTTGTTTGCATCAACTTGAGGCCGGGGGTTGTAGTTTTTTCATATTGCATATCAAGAAATTGACAATACTACTTAATTTATACTTTTGATCCTGAGATAGAATCTGGTGCGTAGGGGAAACGATTACTATTGTTTTGCTTTTTTTTCTAACATACATGCTATGCTGGTGGGGAAGTAGCAGAAGAATAGAAATTGAAGAGGGAAAAGGGCTAGAGGATTGTTTGACTCTCAGCCCACTGCAGTAGCAGGGATATTACGTGTGCTTAATGGGGAACAAAAATTTAGTGATAACACTTCATCAGTGTGGAGAACTGAGATGACATTGTGTCATCTGGTTAACTTGTCTGTGAATACAGACCAAAGCAAAACTGATTCCTCAGGTGTGAAGTCGTGCTACGTTTAAGGTTTTGCTTCTGCATCACTGAAGTAATTGGTGTTGTATGCAATATAGAGTCCTAAATTATTGTGTGCAATACTGAGTCCTAAATCATTTATTGGAATTGTACCCTTCCCTGTATGTATCTAAAACATACATATAGCATAAGGGCATGTGAATGGTATTACTTTCTTTTAAATTACATGACGTTTCTAGGCATTGCAAGCTTGGAATAGGCTTTAGTCACCTTTTAATTAAAAAGATAAATAAAATTAAAGAAGGTCTCTTAACAAAGATTTATAGACAAACTAAAATAGCTGTATTATAAACCTTGAGAGAATGTCCTATTCATTTATGTATGTGGGAAATCGAGAATTTTAATAGTATTATGAGAATTCAATTTTTGAAAAAGTTTCTGTAGGTTTCCCAAGTTTAGTGCAGCTGCGGGATTTTTATAATGTCACATTGGTCAAGTGTTTACTCAACCAGTACAATACTTCATGTTTTTAAAGGCTGAATTATTTTTTCATACTGGCAGCACAGGGAAATGTGGGGCAAACTGTCCACCAAAAGCCTGCATTCAGATTGATGTTCTTTATCTCATTATCACTTCTGTGGCAAGTTGGCAAACCAGAGCTAGGACTTTAAACCAGCAGAACTAAGTATCACCAGCTTCGTGAAACTGCCTAGTAAATTAGATGAGCCCAATCTGTCATCTGCTTAATTCACGCTCACATAGTTCATCCCTCCCTCCCTCCCTTTCTTGCTGCATTACCCGCTGAGAGCTTGAATCCCAGGAATCTGCTGTTTTCCCCATGACCACACACACCATCCTTCATCTCAGGTGGATGCACTTTGTGGTTGCAGATACCTGTAGGGGACCAGGGCAGGCTTGTTCTTGTGTTGACATCTTTTGGTACTGGACAATGCTGTGGTACCAGCAATCCCTATGCTCAGCTGTCCAGTCTCGACAGTCCCTGTTTCTTTAGTGGATCGATGAGTACATAGCATGCCAGAGTAGGAGCCTGTGTTTTGAACCCCTGTGGGTTCACCTGTCCAGGATGTGTCCTTTCTACTAATTAATTTTGAGCCAGGGTGAATAAGTGTGTTTATAGAACGGCTTTGGGTTCAAGGCAGTCATGTATGTGTGAAAATAACTGGAAATTTTAGGATAAACCAAAGAGTCTATTTTGAGGCAAATTGTCATATTTTGTTCATATTTATTCTTTTTAGCGTATATATTTTCATAGGTGAAGGCTTGTTCTCAGACAGGGACACAAATGATCTTAATCTTTCTGAAGGAAACTGAAATCAGAGGTGGGCCCAACTTGCTGTTCCCTAATTCATGGGAGTTGTAACATTTTAATTTTTTTCTTGTACTGTAATTTCCTTAGCCTTTTCTTTGGAAATGTTAGAAATTTGAAGCCTGTCACATTATGACTAAGCTCAGACCAGTGCTCAGAGGACTGCTGGACTGTCAAGCCTAGCAGACTCCCCAGTGCCTAGCAGGGACCTTGGAAACTTGCCCAGTTCTTCAACTGTGGGAGTAGAAGTTCTGATAATGTTCCCATTATCAGGGCTTCAAGGCTTCCATCTGTAGACTCAGGAACCTGAGACCTAAGCTGAAGAAGGTTCTCGTGGGCCTCTCGGCTAGAGGGCTCTCTACTGTTGACCTCGAAATCAAGACTCTGTTGGGTCTTTGAAATATTGTGGGCTCTCAAAGCTACCTCTGGAGGCCCATGTGAAAGACAGAAAGCTCTGGAGCCCTTCCTCTGTATACAGGGCTTGCCACCTGGAGTTACCAAGCCTTAAATCCTGGGGTGGTAAGCCTGGGAGTGTTGTCCCCAATGGTGCCCCTTGAAAGACAGTTCTCCCTGGCAGCTCACTTGGCAAACAGTGAGCTCTCTGAGAGGATGAGTGATTCAGCTGAGCGTTTCACAGAGCGTTCTGGGTTGGATGAATTGTCACGTCATGACAACACTAAATTTCTGTTTCTTACTGAGCGCAGTATGTGGGCATGTCCCTGGAGTGTTAGAGCCCCTGTTGCAGGGAGCGAATACCAGGGACTGATAATTGCAGTATGGTCCCGGCCTGGCACGGTAGGGACAAAAAGCCATTGGCATCTGGGCAGGTCCACCTTTGAGAGAAGCTCAGGGGGTGGTGTTCCAGTTCTTCGGCACAAATTCTGCATTTAATTTTGCGGTAATTAACAGAGGCTTTTGAAGCTGGACTGCTCTGGTGTTCCTGGAGGAAGACCCCTCCAGCAGTGATGAGTTGAAAGTGTGAGAGAAACCTGTTTTGCTGTTGTCCTGTTAGCTGAACTTGGGGTTCTGTGAAACCCAATTGCACATAGCTGTGCTAATGTAATTTGCATAACACCATAGCTGGAGCTTCATAAATCTTGGCAGCTAATAAAAAATATTGCTGATAATTATTAATAATTATGGCTAATCATTTTTTTATTAAATAAAAAATTCTTGAACAGCCAATTGACAGAATAGATCTTACCCTGTGCATTCCTGCCTTCCCTTGCATTTAAATGGGAAGCCTGCTTTTCTACCCTTGCTTCACGCCATCTGGGAAGTGTATACACACACTTGAATCTTGCAGTGAAAGCACCAGCAGTCCATTTATAGTAATAGAGTGAGTGCAAGAGTTAACATATTTTTGTCTTCATTCTGTGAGTTTGTAATTTTAAGAAATATGTGAGTCAGGTTAGCACTTTCTTTGTTGGGACAAAGACTTTAAAAAGTGGTTTTCACAGACAATAAACACCATGATAATGTACAGCAGCCTCTTGTCTTCTTCAGAGGAGAATGTTATTTACTCGATAGAAACATGCCAAATAAATCTACTCGTTCTCATAACTGTGACCTGTCATTCCAAATTCCTAGATCTGTAACCATGAGAACCGATGACAGCTTGCTAGAGAAAAAACAGTTCAGTTCTTGATTGCGGTGATACCAGTCCAGAAACTCTGGGGGATAGTTGGTAGTGAAGCTTATTTGGTTTCACCAGTCTTCTTACCATTATTTTTCATAATGTAAAGCACCTTAAAATGGACAAATAAATAGAGAGAGACTCACACAATAAATAAAGACTGCAAGTTTCAACTACTTTGGTTCAGGGGCGGGTTACATAAGCTAATGCAGTAGAATAGAATTGTTATTTTTAAATGAAGAATAGGAATGAAGAGATGACATAAGTAAGACACTTAATGGGTTTTTAGCCTACTTTCCAAGGGAAAGAAAGCTTGTGTAATCATGCTATCAATTCCATTTTAACAACTTGAGTAGATCTCAGCCAGATTTGGTGGTAGCATAGACATCTCAAAGTTTCTTTGAGAGCTCTTCAAAGTTCCACAAAGATCAGCCTCCAGGTTGAAGAGAGGAAACCAAAATAATTACATACCTTTTCTCAGGGAGAGAAGGTGCAAGATACATTCAGCAGCTGTCTTCTGTTTCGCTCAGGCAGTAGCAAATTGGCTTGTGGAGCAGCATTTACAGCTTGAGCCAGCCACAGCAGGTAGTGTCTCTTGTCCTGAGGGTAGTTAGGAGAAAGTACTGGAGGGAGCATACTGTGCTGTGGGCTGGTGCAGTTAGGGAATGTGGAAGGCTCTAGTTGAGGAACAGGGGAGGAAGGTGAGGAAATTATGGGGGAATGTGAAAATGTGAGAGGGATTGGAAGGTTTTTTTGTCACAAGCTGATAGAGGACAGTGACAAGCTGTAGGTTCTCTGATAAAGGTGCAGGACAGTAGAAGTACCAGTCAAGTAGAAAACAGTCTTTATTAGTTTGCTGCTCATGAAACAGTTACTTCTAACAGAATGCATTGCATAGTTCTAATTAAAAAAAAAAAAAAAAGGCTGATTTATAATGAGAGTCCTGTATACTGAAATCTTTGTCTTGTACACTGAACAAAACAAGGTAAACAGAAGTAGAGGACATTCCACATTTCCACGTCACAGTTATTGGGCACAGTTTATCTGAGCTGGGAGCCTTCTCTCAGTTTGAGGATGATTACTTCTCCATTGTACCTTCACGTGGTGGAGTGTATCGAAACAACAGCAGTATCAGTTCCAGTGTGACTGTTTATGAGTAATGTGGATTCTTGTCTAGTAGGAAATTAGTAAGCTCTTACCAAATCAACTGAGAGGGGTAATTAAATGTCTAATCAGTTAAGAGTTTCTGATCCTGGATGATGACTTAGCAGTTACAAGATTCTTCTCTTCTGAATCAATTTCCCTCTGCCAGTTTTCACTTTTCATATGTTAAAAGATGTTCTTGCTTGGGTGTACAGTTCAAAATTGGAAAAGGTCTATGGTTTTTTTTTTTCTTCTAGACCTGGTGGATTTGGTACATTATGGCAGTTTCTCTGTATGTGCACTTATCCAGTTCAAACCTCCTTATAATGCTTATTACATGCTTATTACAGCTCCTCATCATTGGGTGATGCACCTCTTATTTAAAGAGGGCATACCTAAGCGGATTTTTCTCAAGTTACCATCAACTCAACAGAGTTGAAAGTCCCTTCCAACCCCTAATATTCTATGATTTGTGAAAACCCATGCCAGTCTCAAGAGGATGGAGCAATAATTTGGAAATTTTGGGGTTCTGACACTCTTACCCTGGTTTAATGAGGGTTAACTTATTTTTTTAGTTGAACACGTGCTGGTTAACATATACAAAAATAACCTCTCAAATCATGTCTAAAGCTTATTTTGAATGTAATGTGTTAATCAGTTTGATTAAATGCTCCCCATGTGATGCTTCAAAAAATATTAGCTGTATTAAATTGCCAAGGATGCACATTTTTTGTGGTAGATAGCTGGTTTGTTTATCAGTGACTTAGAGAAGAACTAAGGATCATAATACCGCATTTTGTGGTAATTATCTATAAAATGTGGTGACAGAAAAGGTAATATTATCCCTGCATACCTTGGAAGGAAAAAAATCTTATGTACAGAACCAGTAGAGTCACTGTATTTCTATCTTCTCTGTCAGTGTAGTTTTTGCAGAGGAAAGGGGGCTGAGGCAGAAAGAATTGGCTTGTCAGTCCATGTTAATTTGGATCTTGCATAATGTAGGTTTAGATTGCATTTTTAAGCGCTCTTCTCAACCTTCTCTACCAATAGAGCTTCCTCTAAAAAGCTTGCAAGTTGGGCAGGGTGACATTGTCCGTAGCATAACATACCTGGGGAAAAAAATACTGTAAAAAAAAAAAAAAAAAAATTAAAAAGCCAGTGTTAGTCTCCATCATCTTATTCTGAGCAAAAGCATAGGGAAGGGGAAGAGGCTACCTGTTCATCCAGTATCAGACTGGCAAACACATTGGTGTGTTGTTTCCAGTGCTTAGCTGATCCATTCCTGTCAGTAATGGAGAATGCTTCCTGGGGTGACACACAGCCAGCAGCATTTGGGTGGGTTTTTGCATTGATAAATGCTGAGGTTCCTATAAGGGATGAAATTTTCTTTAACATTCCAAAACATGAAAATGTAGGACTAATTCTGTAGACACCTACCCTGAACCCATCAGGCCTGGCTATTATTGCCTGCTATCAAACCTTTTACCCTTGGCAAGCTTGGGAAGAAGTTAGCCAAATACCATTTGGCTGCTTATTTGAAGCAGTATTGTAGACCTGGCATGATCCAGATTTAGAGCTTGGGACAGAATCTCTGAGCCAGTTGGTGACTATCACAAGCATGACACAGACGCTACTTTGTGGGAGCTTGGCATTAACCCAGAATCCAGGAACACTCCTTATCTACAGGCTGAAATACCCAAGTGAGGTGATGCAGTGAATGCAAATTCTTAAAATTGTTTACCCCAGCCCACCGATACCAGCTGTATTTTATTGACATTTAACTTCAGTCAGCCTTCTGACCTCATCCATACTTGAACCACATTAATAACAGAGGTGTGGTAATAGGTGATAAGGAATAGGTATAGATACATGTTATGTCTGCAGGTAATTGGCACTGAAATGTGTATGATTCACCAGTCCACCAAATGATTACCTGTTTAACAGGATGCTGGGATGTCAAAGAACTGTGTAAGAAAGCTAGAAAGCTAGTGGCAATGGCACAGTTCACTTGTGATATACTGGAGGAGAGTGCAAACTGCTGTAGTCTTCATACAACTTATATGTGATAGGGGTAATATCTCATGGTAAATTACATGGATCATTGCATAGAGAGAGTATGCCTTTGTTTTCCAGTGGCTGTAGGAGAACAGTGTTCACTGTCCATATAACTGATTCTGTCCCCTGATCTCTGTCACATCCTGACATAAAATGATTGTGTCTTAGCTACAGCTGCCTTGCTACTCTCAGCTGCTACGGAGAACACGGCTTTCTTTGTGTCTCGGTGTCTTTCAAGCAGCTCCGTGTAGTTGAACACACTGCAGTGGTTCTTCTCGGTGGTGTTTGCTGTGGAGAGCATGACATTTCTGTGCTCTCTACTTTGCTTCCTGTGGTAGAGTGCTGAAGCAAACATAGGTTTCTAATTCTCACATTTTTGGTGCTGGTGCTCATCAAAGTCTGTCTGTAGAGCACACAAGGGATTGATGGAACTCAGCTGGGAAGGGTGTGTTCAGCCATCCCACTCAGACACAGGAGGTGAGCTTGAGGAGGCTCAGCTGTGCTTGAGGCACCTGTGACCTGGGTTTGCCCCATACAAGAGGGCCATCTCACCCCGGGCTTGAAGAACCTCTCTGCGTACAGCACTCCTTTGAGTGCCCTTTTTAGCACAGGCACATGAAATGCGCCAGTCCGCTCTGGCTCGTTCTGTAGCACGTGCTTTGGAAAGGAAGGGAGGGTGAAATGTTGTTGCCGCGTGTCCGTGCCTTCCACCACTGGAACTTCTTCAGATGCTCAGAAATCACTGCCTCTGCTGTAAATCTTCAAAGATCCCCTGAGTGTGTAGCACAGGTAGTGGTCTTCTCTTGTGCTTGCAAGTGACCAGTCTTAATGGGCAGACACGTTGCAACAGGAAGCTGCAGGCTAGTCAAGAGTAAAGGCAAAGCTTTGGAGATGAGCAAGGTAAGAGGGTTGTGATAGGTACAGGATACGTGTAGGCAAACAGAAGACAAGTGGTTGGGAACACCACTGGAAATGCAAGGAGAAGGACTAAACAGAAGATCAGAAATTAATGGGCAAGCTTGACTATTGCTTTCAAAAACTATGAAAAATACATAAAAAAGCCCCAAAACACACACAAAACTAAAACAAAAAAACCCCGACCAAACAAACCAAACCAACCAAACAAACAAAAAACCAAAAAAAACCCCCACCACAACAACAAAAAAACACACCAGGAAAACACGAAACAGCTATATTAAGAGACGGTCATTCAGTCAAGCAGTGAAAATATATGAAATAAAAGAACTAAAGTGACTGCAGTGTGGATATATTAATATTCTACAGTCTTAAATTGCAAGCAGGCATAGTACTTGATGCCCAGAATGCATGATTCTCAACTAATAAGCAGATGGTTTATTTTTCTGATCAACAAAAAGGACAAATTACAGTTCCACAGTGACTGATGCCATGTGTTGCAGGACCTGTGTTTCAACATGAAGAAAAACTTGCTTCACTGTGAGAGTGACAGAGCACTGGAACAGGCTGCCCAGAGAGCTTGTGGAATCTCCTCTAGAGATGTTCAAAACCCACCTGGATCTGTTCCTGTGTGGCCTGCCGTGGGTGATTCTGCTTTGGCGGGGGGTTGTACTTGCTGATCTCCAGAGGTCCCTTCCAACCCCCACCGTTCTATGATTCCATGATTCATAGATATGTTCACAGCGAATCAGGCAGCTCACAGGAAGAGAAAGGCTGACTTCCTGATTTAATGCTGTGCAATGCTGATGGAACTGCTCATCTCTCACAGTGTCCCTGGGACAGATTATGCAAGTTACTTATGTAGACTTTCACCACAGCTGGCAGGAGAGCTCACCAAGCCTCTCTCCATCATTTTTTCAGAAATCCTGGTCAACAGGAGAGGTACCAGATGATTGGAGGGTGGCTGATGCGACACCTAGGGGGACGACAAGAAGGGACGGAAGGAGGATCCAGGGAACTACAGGCCTGTCAGCCTGACTTCGGTACCTGGAAAGATCATGGAGAGGATTATCTTGAGTGAGATCTCATAGTAGTTTCAGGGAAGCCAAGGGATCAGGGCCAGCCAGCATGGGTTTATGAAAGGGAGATCTTGCTTAACAAACCTGATCTCTATGACCATGTGACCCGCCTTTTGGATGGGAGTAAGGCTGTGGATGTTGTCTACTTGGACTTCAGTAAGGCCTTCAACACAGTTTCTCACAGCATTCTCCTGGAGAAACTGGCAAAACATGGTATAGACAAATGTACTCTTCACTGGATTAAAAACTGCCTGGATGGACATTCCCAGAGAGTTGTGATTAATGGGGTGAAATCCAGCTGGCTGCTGGTCACCAGTGGTGTTCCTCAGGGATCAGTCTTGGGCCCAGTCTTGTTTGGCATCTTTATGGATGACTTGGATGTGGGGATTGAGAGTACCCTCAGTAAATTTGCAGACGACACCAAATTGTGTGGGAGTGTTGACCTGCTTGAAGGCAGGGAGGCTCTTCAGAGGGACTTGGATAGGTTGGATCGATGGGCCAAGGCCAACTGTATGAGGTACAACAAGGCCACGGGCGGTGTCCTGCATTTCGGTCACAACAACCCCCAGCAGAGCTACAGGCTTGGGGATGAGTGGCTGGAAAGCAGCCTATCAGAAAAGGACCTGGTGGGGGTGCTGGTAGACAGCTGGCTGGACATGAGCCAGCAGTGTGCCCAGTGGCTAAGAAGGCCAACAGGATCCTGGCTTGTATAAAGAACAGTGTGGCCAGCAGGAAAAGGGAAGTTATTGTGCCCTTGTACTCAGCCCTTGGGAGGCCTCATCTTGAGTGCTGTGTTCAGTTCTGGACTTCTCATTGTAGGAAGGACATTGAGATGCTGGAACGTGTCCAGAGGAGAGCTACTAAGCTCGTGAGGGGTTTAGAGAACAAGTCGTATGGGGAGAGGCTGAGGGAGCTGGGTATGTTTAGTTTGGAGAAGAGGAGGCTGAGGGGAGATCTCACTGCCCTCTACAGCTACCTGAAAGGAGGTTGTAGAGAGGTGGGTGTTTGCCTCTTCTCCTTAGTTACTAATTACAGAACCAGGGGAAATGTTCTGAAGTTGCAGCAAGGGAGTTTTGGTTTTTTGGTTTCGTTGGGGTTTTTTGTTGCTTGTTTGTTTTTTAGTGGTCAGGTATTCAGGTGTTCTTTATTCTTGTAGGTATGGTTGGACTTGGTGATCTACAAGGTCCTTTCAACCACAATTATTCTGTGATTCTGTACTTGTATTTTTCTCATTCTCCTACTGACCCAGAGAACAAGTCTCATGAGGAGCGGCTGAGGGACCTGGGGTTGTTTAGCCTGGGGAAAAGGAGGCTCAGGGTGACCTTATTGCTCTTTACCTACCTGAAAGAAAGTTGTAATGGGATGGGTGTTGGTCTGTTCTCGCTTGCAGCAAGCCATAGGACAAGAGGAAGTGGCCTGATGGAGCCAGGAGAGGTTTAATTAGATATTAGGAAAAAAATTCTTCACCAAAAGGATTGTCAGGCTCAGGGAAGTGGTGGAGTCACCATCCCTGGAGGGATTTAAAAGATGTGTAGAGGTGGTGCTGAGGGACCTGGTTTAGTGGTGACCTGGTGGTTGGATGTGATGATCCTAAAGGTCTCTTCCAACCAGAACAATTCTATGGCTTGAGAATATGAGTCTTACTAACAAATGCTGAACATTTGTACCTGTGACCAAAGTTAATGGCAGGTTGTACTACAACACTGTTCTACAGTATTGTATACACTAGGTATTAGGAAAAGCAAAAATTGACACCTCAGATGGGGCTTTCAAAATTAGTGGGTGCTTTCATATGAAGGTATCTTTCCTTCAGTACTTTTTCCCTATGAGATATGAGTAAAAAGTTTATGTAACAGATTGTGAAAATTAATTCATTAAAATTTGGAAAGCATTCTGCTACTGCAGTGATGGCTGTCTTAAAACTACCATACAGAACTCAGTAACTATGTTTACAGTATATTTCCAGTATGTAAAATAAAAATGGTAAAGCCAATGAGGACAGAATTAATAAAAAAAAAAGCTGCTTTTTTCTAGAGCTGTAAATTGTTTGTTTACACTGAACAAATAGGAACTGCAATATGTTATTATGTAATTAAAGACAGTATCATAGACTTTGCAGGAAAGTGAAAATGTTGCCATAAAGAGGATAAATTAAGTTTGCACTGGAAACTTCAATTCTGAAAACTTCTAACTTTCGAGTGCTCAGTTTTGCATTTGAGACACTATTAGACTTCCAGTGCAAATATAATTCTGCATTTGAAGAGGTTCTGATAGTGGAAGGTATGGACACATGGCAATGACACTTCATCCTCCCTTTCCAAAGCGCGTGCTGCAGAACGGGCTAGCCCATTTCATGTGCCTGTGCTAAAAAGGGCACTCAAAGGAGTGCTGTACGCAGAGAGGTTCTTCAAGCCCGGGGTGAGATGGCCCTCTTGTATGGGGCAAACCCAGGTCACAGGTGCCTCAAGCACAGCTGAGCCTCCTCAAGCTCACCTCCTGTGTCTGAGTGGGATGGCTGAACACACCCTTCCCAGCTGAGCTTCCTCAGTCCCCTGTGTGTGCTGTACCCAGCAATCTTCACAGAAGGTGACTTCTAAAGAGTAAGGAATGTCTACTACAAATGGACCTAAGGTTCTTACAGTTTTCCAGATGTGGTCAGATTGATTTTTGCTCTTCCTGTGGCTTACTCCTGCTTTGAAAACTCTCCTCTTGACAAATTTCGGCCTCCTTCCTCAAAATTCAAGGTTAAGAAGCTTTTCAGAGGATTCATTGGAAATTTTTTAGTGGGATCAGTATGCATCTTATTCCAGCCTTGGAAACAGCTGAATTTTTGTTGGAATTGTTAGGTCTGAAGCAAACCGTTTTTGCTCTTCTTTGAGGTGAGTAACTTAAGAGCAGTTCTCAGGAGAATGAGACACAGAAACAGAAAGGCTTCTTGTGTACTGGTGCTTTCGTTGCTGTGCAGGAAACCTGGGTTTTGAGACCCTGATCTTCTGAAAGAGGCAGAGCTAGAGCAAGTCTTAAGAGGTGGCCTCTGTATTTTTCTCCATCGCTGTATGTTTACGTGATGCAGTGATAGAAAGGATAAAAATCTGTGAACAGCGTTCGTGTGTGCAGATTGGCTGTTTGTTATCTTTGTGGGGTTTGAGTGGGTTGTTGGCTAAGTGCACTTGACCTGAATGTTCTAATCATGATAAGCTCTGCTTGTTGTGGGCTCCCTCCTCAGCTGTTCCCACCCATGCACGTTCTGTAGGAACAGCAATGCTGGCTCTGCAAAGGGTCAGGTTTGTTCAGAGGAGAATGTAATCTGAAGAAACCAGGAAACCTTCCTACACTCCAGCTTTCACTTTTCATAGTGCAAAATGCTGAGTGTCAGAATTTTGGGCTGACTACTGGATGCAGTTTGTATTGTCCTGCTCCTTGGAATTTAAGTAAGAAACTTTTTGGCATTGTTTGTGCTAACCCAGAAGGAGTAAGCAATTAAACCCCGAGGTACTCACTTCAAGACAGATCTTTCCATTCTGTTGAAAATTGTGTGAGAGGATTCTGAAGCGGAGATTTGTGACTTCCAGATGCTTTTGCCTATCACTTGCTCATGATGCCACCATGACTACCAAAGGCATTCAGCAGAAAAAATAATGAAGCCACATTTTAAATATATGAGGAGGAAGTGAGTTCTCTCTGGCCTAATGATCTGCATAATCTGGGCACTAATCAGGCCCCTTTAACAATTTCATGACTTATTTTCCAAAAGTTTATAGCAAGACCATAGAGAAGATGTGACTCCCTGCCTTCATCAGGGAGACCAGGGAGAGAGGAAGTCCTGTGCTGTCTAATAGCCTGTGCTTGACACCAACAGTCTTCAAGTCTATTTCCAGAAGTAGGACTGACTGATGTCCTGAGCATGGTTTCCCATGCCAATATTAAAACTGGAGTGACAGAAGACTAATGATCTTTTTTCCATCCTTGTTTATCCATTAGAATCTTCTGCATTATGTCTAGAAATATATCCTTTCCTGTTGCCATAGTTGTGTGTCTTGATCCCAGTCTGCCTTTCAGTCCTCTGATTGTATAGGCAGCAATCCTGCCTGGGTCAGGGGATAGTTAGCTATAGGATGAATGTAGCCAAGTCACCATTATTTTTTTTTTTTTT
>JAAGNO010003558.1:0-22543 GCA_033439905.1 Ceryle rudis | reverse complement strand
ACCCCTGACAAGAGCCCGGCCCCGTCTCCTTGCCCCCCACCCTGCAGAGATTTGGAACCATTCCTCAGATCCCCTCTCAGGTTTCTCTTCTCCCCCGGGCTCTCAGCCTTTCCTCAGCACAGAGATAAACTCCACATAAGCAAACAGTCCCATAAATAAATAAATAAATAAATAAACAAACAAAGGGTTTCATCCTCAAAGTCCTCCCACCAGCTTCTGTTCTTTATCAGTGACCCCACAGTCCTCAGCAGTTTCCCACCGATTAGTTACCGGCTCCTCTTGCTGCACTCACAGTTACCTGCAGATTTAGAGCATGCAGTGCAACTTCTACTGGGATTCATTAAAAAAAAAAAAATAAAGTAATTCAAAGCTCTTTAATGAAAGGGTATCTTGTAACTTCACCGAAATCGGTGTTCAAAGGTGGGAAGTGCTTTACCATCGCACGACGCCACCCGAGGAAAGCAGTGTACGTGGATTAACTGTGGACTGTTTACATCAAAGCAGCCTGAGCAGGCAGTTGAGACCTGGCCAGAGAGCACCAACTGGTTCCAGTAGCGAGGCAGGAGGTGGCTGGCCTGATGTCAGCCGTCAAAGAATAAAACCGGTCTGGTTCGGTATGGACACAGAGTCACTTCGGAGGGTCTCTCTGAAAAAGGCGTTCAACCTTCAGCCATTTTAGACATCTAGATACCTCTAAATTTGATCAACTGCATGCAGGAAGGGTTCTCCTTCTATCTCCATTTCACAGAGAGTAGGAAAAGTCTCGCTGCAAGCAATCCAGAGGCCAACCTCCCCACAAGCAAGTACATTTCTTCTTATTAGTGCTTCTCTGAAGCAAAGTTGTCTCTTGATTTAAAGGCCGACTTGCATCAGTTCAGATTTTATGGCAATCCAGAACAACGCAGCCCATCAGCCTGAGACTTACATCCTGGTTCGGACCAGGATCTGAATGGAGCAAGTCTCCAGGGAGCAGGAGCAGGAGAGCTTTTTCCACAGCAGCACTCACCCGCTTCCCTGGCAATCATTTCAGGGAGGCATCTCTTGGAGGGCTTCAGTAAAAATATACACCGGGGAACGCGTAAGCCACCGAGGGTACGGAACTCAAGGAGGTACAAGGACGGCCAATTTGGAGGGAGGAGAAATCCAGAAATGTTTTCCAAATGGCTCCAGCTTTACACAGCACCCTGTATACAAACACCGATCTCTCGCCCTGCTGAAACGCTGGCAAAGACTCGATCTCAGAAACTCTGCAGTCACCTTCCAACCCAAGAATCGGACAAGAAGGAGCTAGAGGGGAGAGCCCATATGCAGACAGCACTACAAACCCACCAACTTGACTAGATGTCTCCCAGGAGCATCTGCAGGCACCTTCTGCACCAACTGGGATTCTATCCCTGCCTGGTGCAGCACCGGGGTCAGGTAAAGAATCCAAACGACAAGCGCTGGAGTCTGGGGAAGGACTCCAAGCGCTGCACACCCAGAAACTGCAGAAATTAGCGCCTTGGTTCATCCCGTAGTTTTTCCTCTTGGAGAGCCCAGAGCAGCAGCACTGCAAGCTTTCCTCTGGCCCCTCGAGGGGACGGCTGGCTAATAACAGATCATCAGATCTGTGGCAATTTCACTCAAGAGCCTGGAAAAGCCAACCCAGATCACAGCACACAGCTTGGGTGCAACTGGAAAGAGAAAGGAACAGGAGAGGTGTCGCACTGGAGATCTGACGGGGGGGGGAGAGTTGTTTCCAAGAAATATGCAGAAATGAGAGATAAATAATAAGCCTTTAACTGAACTGCCCTGCATCCTATCAGCAGCTTACAGACCAGCCATCTCCAGACACACGCGTGCTGAGCAAACGGTTTTTATGTCCAGCGGGACCAGAGCTGCTCTCGCTCACGCGTCCGGCTGCTCCTGCACCCGAGGAAGACGATTCCAGTGGTGCCGTGAGCTCCAGAAAAGACCCTTCCACTCAAAACGTACAAAAAAGCAAATCTCTCTGCAGCAATTGTGACAGCCAACGATGCTCATACAGCACCAATTACCGACGTGAAAAACCCAACTGCAGAGAGAATTCCACTTAGTGCCTTAAAAGAAAAAAAAACCCCACCTTTCAGTATGTTCGATTGTGACAAATTGCAGCATCGAGGAAAATTTAGCTTGATAGCTTTCAGAAACTAAGTAGGTAATATAATTCTCGGTCTCAGCATTCCTTTATTTTGCCCTGCAGATAATATGTATGCCGAGAGCTAAATTTTTTAACGTTCCTGTCATCCTTTCCACTTGATAAAAAAAAAAAATACAAAATAACCTGATAACTGTCCTCAAAAACACAGATCGCGATACAAATGTGCAGGCTGAGGAGCCTAAGGCTCAATTTATCCCACCAAAATGAGCATGAAAGAAAGGAAAAAAACTTGTGGTTCCTGTGGAACTAAATTGTCCTCTGTGTGTTTTAACTGGAAGTCTGACATGGCAAGCGCAGTCCATGAGAAAGTGGTTGTTGACAACAGGCTACGTTAAGGAAGGACTAAGCTGTTCAGAGACTGCCGGTGAATGAAAAGAGCCCAGGATTTGGGATGTCAACCGACTAGTTTCACCGTGTTTCGGGTGTTTCTCCAGATCTGGGCCTGTCCCAGTTCACTAAACACCACGAGTTACAGTATTTACCCACAGATAGGACAGCCGGGCTCAGCTTCCAGCACCGAGAGTCTCGGCTGACCCTGAGGAATGACTGCACACCACTGCTGCCCACCTCCTGAACACTCAGACATCGGCTGTGCAGGGAGAATGGGAGCCAGGGCCTGCGTACGGTACGTTTCTGCATCTCTCTGAGACTTGAGCAAGTCAGAGAAAGGTTCTGCAGTTCATTTCAGTAGGTCAGAAGTGTTTAACTACTTACGCTGGAGTAATTTTATAACAGCTTTATTATTTTTCCCGGTTTCTTCCCATCAGATGTTTAAAGTTCTCTGCTCTCAAGAATATCTCAAGATTGCTAACCTGTAAAATCACGTATCCTCTCTCATGGAAGGATCTGTGAAAGCAACCTGAAAGTACTTGGCAGGCTAAAAAACCAGGGCTGTCAGGAGAGTCCCAGCTCCCAGCACCACCTGAAAGCTGAAATCCCTGAAGAAACTCATTTCTTTCTTGGCGTGATGTGGCAGAAGCACAAAGCAAGCCCCGACAGTTTCCACTGAACCAGATTTTTCAATTCCGTGCACACAATTAAGAGTTCTGGAAACACACAAGCATGTTCCCTCAGCCCTCCCCCTTCACCCTTACCACCCTTCTGTGGCTTCTCTGATGAGTGGAAAGTATTAAGTCAAAATACAGCTTCTGCAGTTTACTTAACCGACCTTGGAGTGCAGCTCAAGGCTACAGCCTGCCCTTTTGTACGAGCAAGCGGAGACAAGACCGGGTCTGCCGCTCCAGAGGACACGCTGTTTTCCGTGCTCTGGTTTAGTCTGCAGAAGGCTACAAAATAAAGAAAATAAAACAACACCTCCCCTAGTTTAAAAAGAAATGATAAGAGGGCATCCTCTTGAAAGCATTTATCAGTGGATGGAGAGGAGTGAGCTCTACTGGCAACGCTTGCCTTCGGTTAACGGTTGCGCTCGGTGATCCCAAAGGTCTCTCCCAACCCAAACAATTCTGTCATTAACTTACATTAAGCTGCCATCTCCGTCACGGGTGGAAATCTGAAAGTGGCTAACACCCAAAAACGGTTATCCCCTGTCCCTCCAGCAGCCACAGGCATCCTCGCCTGTCAGCCCCAAGCAGCCCCCCAGACCCTTACTGGTTTTCTTTTTTTCGAGCTCCAACATGAAATGCAGTTATCTGGGACGGCTGGGTCTTCCCAGCCTGGCTGAATCTCTTCCAAAATGATGCATCATCAGGCTCGCTTCTCGAGGAAACAATCCAGATGTGCAAAGCAAAGATCCACTGCCTTGCTTTGGAAGAACACCTCGTTATTACCAGTACACGGCAAAAATTCATACACGCGCCGACCACGTGAGAAGGTGTTTCCCAGAAAACCATCGGCACAGAACAGCGTGGTATCTGCTTCCACATAACCTGAACTGGTTAGCTATCGAGCCATAAAAATTCAACAACAAAATGTACAGAACCCTCAAGCTGTTTATTTTAGTGTGCAGAAAGCTGTTAATTCCTAAGCCATTTGGAAGAGACGCGGGATGCACAATGGTGTGGATTTTCAAAGCCCAAGCGTTCCCTGATTATTTTTAGTTCCCATGAAAACGAGAAGCAATTGTAACTCCCGTATCCCAAACATTTGCTGAGCTCCATCCGAGTAGTAAATTTCCAACCCGGTTATTCTAGAGTCAGGTAATGCAGAGACAGTATAAATAGCATTTTTTTAAAGCTTAATTACAGCAGCGTACATAGAAATGTAAAACGAAGGGCATAAGAGAGCTGAGAATCAAAGCATTAGCCAGGAAAAGACTTTCAGGTCAAACCAGAAACCAACTCACAGCAAGTTCAAGTCAAAAGTAGGAGGCAAAGACAACAAACGCTCTTCTCGACTCTCCCACCAAGGAGCAACGAAGGAGAACTGGCACTGCTGGAGCCCACAGCACGAGCAGTAGTATCCCCGGGAGCCGACCGGTAGAAAGGTTGATAGGAGAGAACTTAATCGAGTACCAGAAGTCTTGGATTCTGCAGCTTTCCAATGCACACTGAGGTTTTAACAAAACCCAGCCAGAATCGCGACGGATTCGCCTGGCCCACGACTTGAGCTGCCAGTTTTCTAGCTCGCATTTGTCACGGCCACGCTATAAACCCACCACCTGCACTTAAAACCCGAAATAACCCTCGGGGACCAGGGGAATTTCTAGCACTTGAGATCTAAAAGATGCACGATGAAGAATATGCTGATACACCATCAAAAGGGACCCTCAAAGGTGAAGACGGACAAAAGTGCTGTCAACCTTTGAGAGCTTGAGAAACCCCACCATGCTGAACGGGATGAAGCCAAGCTAAAAAAAAAACAAAACCCAGATCTTGAAGCTTCAAGCTGTCCTAATTAAGCTCCAAGATGCTGGCCTTCAACAGCCCAGTGAAGACAAGAGCTACGTTCTCTGGAATTGAACCAGTCATCTAGTGGCAGATCACAGCTGCTGTCACGTGGACTCGAGCTCCAAAGGCCCCTTCCAACCCCTACCATTTTCCAGGTACCTTCTCCTTTTCTTTCCTCCTAAATACAAGTCTGGGGTGGGACAAAGACGCGCGTCGCGAAGGAAGGTTCACCATGCTGCCAGGGTAGGAAGAGCACCCCTTGATTTAACGATAAGAGTCTGCAATTTCTCCCTCCCTGCTCAGTTGTAACACATGGAGCAAATACAGGCCATTCTTTGGATTAAAAAGAAAGAGCGACAGACAGACACATTTGTCACCTTTATAGCCTCAGATATTTGCAACCACGCGATTCGGTGGCAAACTGGATACAGGTTACTATTAATAACCGATCTGTTTCCTTTCCTTTCTGAAGGCTGATTTGTGAAAAGGATGCAAGCATCCCATTTTAAAACACACTAATTAGCCAAAGAGGAGTCAAGGAAGTCACTGTTCTGCCTTCAAGAACATACACAGTGTCTCTCAAAGAGGAGAGAAAAAAACCCACAGAGCAAGCGTATCCAGGGATCCCCAGTTGCCTGCTTCGAGCGGCGTACAACCTCCTCAGCCGAGGAAACGCCGCGTGCGACGCGCACCAGCGTGGCAACCAGACTTCAGCACTGCAGATACCGGGTTCTTTCCTTACTAATAGGCAGGTTTCGCCCAAAGGCTGCCACCCAGATCCGTAGAGCCATCAGAGCCCTCGTCACCTGCCAGAGCAGACCTGACTGCTTGACCCAGAAGCTCCCCAGAAAGTGATGTGAAAAACGCAATTGGTAAAACGCACTCAGGTCTTCGGTTCCCAGAGCTACAGTAAAGTGCCTTCCAATCACCTCAAATTACACAAGGAGGAGAAGCTGCAGAGGAAGCACCTCCCCGATTTCCACCCGGCATCTCTCCACTATTGTCTAGGTCCTGGCAAGTTAAGGTCAGAATAAAAAGATTCTTTAAAAACACCACAGAAATTGAAAGCACCTACAGCTTCCACTCAATTCCCCCCCCCACCTGCTATTATAAACCCTGAAAAGGTTTAAGTAGCTGTTGCCATCGTTAAAAGAAGTTGCTCCCCTCCCCTTTTCCACTCTCCTGAAGAAGGAGCACCCTGCAGAGCGGCGAGGAAGCCAGTGGCTGCTGCAGCCTCACTTGGCTACCAACAACAGGTCTGGAAAAAGGGCACGGGTCACCTCAGCCCCAGAGACTCACCAGAGAGCATTACTAAATACCAGAAGAAGGAAGTCCAGCGTCTGTCCCTGTCCGTTCCTGGTAGCCCAGCTTCTCAGGAGGGGCTCGAGGGCTGTGGGTGAAGGGGCCGGTGACAGCCGAGCAAAGCTGAGCTGAGCTCCCTGCTCAGCTGCTGGATCCCCTGCTCCTCCCTCGGGCCACTTCTGGAGCTTGTCCATAAATCAGCTTAACCCTCCAGCCCCACAGAAAACCCACTCACCTTCCTCTGCCTACCGGTCTCCATGTCGGAAGGGGCAGGATTGACTCGTGCATGCCGGGGAAGGGGCACGCCGGGGAGGGCGGGGAGTCTCGCCCCCCGCCACAGCGGTGAAGCGGCTCTGGCCGCGCCACGACACCACACCCCGGGAAAATCTCCCAGCGCCTCGCAAAGGCCACATCCCTTCCCTCGCACGCATCGCCGGCCAAACAAACAGCGCAGAGGGCGGCAAGGAAAACGCTCGGAGGACAAAAGGACAGAGTTAGGATTAAACCAGGTCCCTTGATCCCAGGCCAAATGGCCTACCCATAAACCCGCGCAACTTCCAGAGGCAATTTAAAATCCTGAGTGTGCTGTACTTTAGGTTATAAAATCACATTTAGACACACATTTGAAGTGTTCTTTGCTCTGCTGGTGGCTAAAAACAATTCCTTTGTCATCAAATCTTGCTCCAGCGAGCTGACGTTACGTTTTTAACTCAGGAAATAAGATAATTATGGTTCAGGGTAAACAACTACAACTGTGCATCAGAAACTGCTTCTAATTTTAAACCCGAGTCCCTCTAATGCCATCCATATTTTACAGAAAGTTTCCTTACAAATGGTTTAGGTTGTCTGAGCGGCTCCTGACTGAGCCCAGCTCCTGATCAGCAGCAGGCCCCCGGAAGACACGGGCAGGCACAGCAGATGAAAGTCTAGCGCGTGGAGCCGGCGAGCACCGCTGTCAAACAAGTCCAGGTAAAGCCAAACACGAAAGGAGGAAAACTCTGAACCTTGAGGAGCTCGAGAAGGAGAAACCGCGTCTCTCAGGAGCGCGCAGAAAGCGGTCGGCCCCGAGACCAAAGCTTCCCATACTTACGCAATGTTTGCTGCAAGTCATTTTCTATCTCCGAGCTCCACCGCCCCACTGCAGCTTCCCCCGTGGCACAAACAGCAAGAATTCAAGTCGGAACTCGCTGCGAGAACGTCAGCTACCGAGTTGTTCGACACGAGGCAGTAAACTCACCTACAGCTCTCCGCGCCGTGTCTAAACTAGCCCCTGTGCTACTGCTACCGTGAAACGCCCGCCAGAGTTACCTAGAAACAAAGCCTGACAATAAACAGAAGCATCGCCGCCGAGACGGCGTAAGCCGGGAACGCCGAAGCGCCACGTCTGAATTTGCCTGGAGCTCCAGTTGAGGTGCTGAGGGCAGTGAGCTGTCTGCCTCCGGGATGAATCACTGCACGCAGAGGTAGCAATAGCTCCCGAGTACTGCGCAGAGGTGCGAGCCCGGTAGGTTTCCCTTCTTCCTCGTCGGAAGAAAGAGGTGTGCTAAATTACAACCAAATGAACGCAGTGGAAGGAGGGAATGTAGCAGAGCAAGCGAGACTTGATACGGACAAAGCATTCTTAAGCTGTTGCGCTCAGAGAAGACCAAAGTGGTCAAAACTACTCAAACGGCCGGTCGTGAGAACGCTGCTGGTTCTGCGGGAGACTAAACAGCGAAGAGGAATCCCGCGGTGGAGCCTGTGCAGCTTGGAAGAGCTTGCTCCTCCAAAACTTTTCACCATCAAACACTTCCAAACAACCCCACCCCACTGCTGCCATTGTTGTCAGAGAGGGAATTCCAACCAGAACAATTATTTCCACCACATTTTTTTTTTTCTGTTGGGAGAAGAAAAACGGTAATGGAGCGCAGCAAAAATGCCATTTACACAGTAGTTCTGCCGGTAACACAAGTCTCCTTCTCAAAGACAAATAGACTGACGTGCCTCGAGCCGCTGTGCGGCGGCACCGATGTATTTTTAGGCACCAACACGTGAAGGCAGCAATATGGTGGAAGTCTCCCAGGTTGCAGTTAGCCGTGGGAGGTTAATCTCTCTACACCCTGGAGAGGGCAGTTCATCAAGAGGCTGTTCACAGCAGAAGGAAACAATTTCACCCAGTCCCTGAAGAAATCCCTCTTCTCACGACTGCACGCAAGGCAGCTCCTCTGAACTCCGCACGGTCCCGCATCGCATCCCAGTTTGCGCCACTGTCCCGGTAAGAGCACCGGGGTCCAGGCTGCCTTAGAAAGATCCAGATCTCTGGCACAATTAGCGCAGCTAAATTAAGCACGGTCTTCAAGGCACCGCATGGGATGCGAAGTGGCTCAAAGTCAACCCAAGCGTCCAAGACAAGGAGGAAGCAAAATGACAGTTTGGCTTCAAAATGTTTTATCTGCAATTAACACTTTTTCACGGCTTCTGATAAGGTAACGTCTTCGCCGTCAGACCAAACCCAACTGCAAATAAGCCAACGCTAAAATATTCTCAAAGTGAAGCTTCAGAAAGGGCCAAATACTGTCTCTGCCACCAAAGCCACGCTGCTCTTCTCCCGCTGACGTGCTAAGGAATGAATGTTTAACCCAATTACCGGGTGAAGGAGGCTGTTCAGTGAGCCCACAGAGGTGACAGTCACCACAGGCACCACTTTACACCTGCACCTGCTCACACTGCGATTCATCCAGCAGCCCTTCAGGACCCCACCTTCGGAAGGAAACACCTCAAAGGTGTGCTGGGAGCAGGGACTCGGGCCTGGGAAGAACTCGGAGCACATCCACTGTCTCCGGTTAGCCACCGTGGGCACCTCTTCAGCTACGGGGTCATGGGGGAGGGGGGTGGTTTTGGTTGTTTTAAACGAGTTAAGCAGACTGCCCGGCTACACCGTCAACAGAATGACAGCCCCTTGACTGGAATGGATTAATGACATCACCCCCTTGAACCCTGGGCTACCCAGCCATCATACACCAGCACCTTCACTCCCGCGGGACGCTGCTCCTACGATATTAGCAATACCAACTCAACAACAGCTCAAACAATTGCTTCCGAATATTCTTTTATCTTTACACTATTATTTCATTTTCATAATTATCTCTCAAATAAACCGCTCCCGAATTACAAAGCATTTGGTGTGGAACACTTGATTTTTGGCAAGAGGGGAGTAAAACTGAGATAAGCTTACTAATTACAGAAAGAGCTCGTTAGTCCACGTATTGCCAGACCCGACTGCCCCGTCCCATGTCCCAGAGACAGCGGCACCGTGGGAACACATTACCTACCCCCTCTGAGAGGGCTGTCCGAGTATCCAAACGGAGAACTCACATTCAATTCTCAGCGTTTGTGAGAGGTAGAAGAAAAAAAAAAAAAAAAAAAAAAAAAAAAAAAAAAAAGAGGAAAAATGCAAAGAGATCCCAGAGTCCTGACAGCAGCCAAGCCGTTTTTCAGACTTTTATTAAAATTCAGTTTGCCTTTGACTAGGAATCACCTTTGCCTCTTGTAAACAGCAAGAGCACCAACGTCACACGGGGGAAGCCACAGAAATACGCAGAGGGGAACAGAGGTAACATCTGTTAGCGAGGCTACTCCATACCCACGGCGCACGTACCGCGCTCTGCTTGTACACCTCGAAAAATAACGCATTTAATAGCTCACAGCTTTCACGGAAGGCAAGGAAAATGGCACTGAAATATGGTGTGTAGGTACAAGAAAAATAAAGCCTGATTCAGCCCTGCCACCCCTCCTCAGCCCTACCTCCTCCGAACGCTTTAAATAGGATGTTATCACTACTTGTTTATACGCCATTACAGAAAAAAAGAAAAACCCACACCACTCGGGTTTCTTAATCCTGCATTACAGAACAAAATGTTACTCAATTCTTTCTGCAAAGTACCAAGAAATAACTGTGAGACCATATGCATCTGAAAGCATCCACGTGCTGGAGTAATCCGGGCTTACGTAACTCACAATCGGCATCTAACCACCAGAGCAGGAACCAAAGGGCCAACACACACGTTTTCTGTCAGATCTTAAAAAACCAAACTAAAAATTCCTTTTGAGGAGGCTGATTTTGGGAGGCGAGCGGAATTCGGGTCTCTTAAGTTACAGTTGAAGGTTTCTGCCGCGGAAGCGCGCAGACAGGAGAGCCCCACGGGGTTGACTTTCTCTCCTTTAGCTCACCCCGTTCAACAAAACTGAATCATTCACTGATGGACGAGTTGCTTGAAATGCTGCCACCACGATTCCTCTCTCGGTAGCTAGGAGGCAAGTCCTCCCTGGGTCTCCTCAAGCCACAGACAAAGGCAGAGGTCAGCACCCTTCTGTTTTCTCAGCGCATCCTAAAGTATCGGGCACCTGAGCACAGTGACTCCTGAAAATCGCACTGTACTTTACCCCTGAAGTCGCAGTAGAGACAAAAAAGCACCCAGCACCCGCTTCTAGACACTTAGGGGATCCACGCCAGCCCCTTCAGACGAGGGCAAAGCCCACCCCCGCGCTAGGCCTAGCGTCTAAAGCCCTCAATCTCCCTTGCCTTGGGATGCCCCCACTACCTTCAGCTGCCCCGCCAGCTTCCCACCACCAGCTGCTGCGGACGCACGCGACACAACTGCCTCTTCCGAGCCTGGGGGTTCCCACGTGGAAGAGAATCACAGGGAAACGTGGGCACAGGTCAGCGAACAGTGGCCGTGGCGCGAGGCAGACACGGACAAGGCAACCAAAAACGAGAGGTGCAAAACAGAACAGACCTAAAAACTCAGGCAGGCAACAAGCGTGACTAAAATCCCCCTTCACCCCCTTTCCATCTGCTCTTAGCAGAAAGGAAACATGGGGGGTTTTTTTCCCTACAGGCACGATGAAGTGCTCTGGTATCACCGTCAGACAAAGCTCGCTGCTGTTAGACGCCAGGCCTGGGGTGGAAGAGAAGGCGCTCGCTGGGCTGCAACCACCCCCGTAAGGACACGGCCACGTTAAGAAAAGCAAGTCAACTTTTTATGCAGAGATAAGGACAACAAATGTTTCACTGCTGCATTTCAAACGCTTAAAGGGAACCATAGGAAAGAGTGTTACTGGTTAAGCTATTACAGCAAATGGAAATTGGAAATGAAGTCTAACTGATGTTCAATTTAAGTAAAGATATATCAATCCCACCACCACAACACACAGTTCTCCTCACAACACTCGGGCAGAAGAGAAAAGCACCCTCGGTAACTCTGAATATTAAGCTGAGGTACCAACAGGCATCTTCCAGTTGATATAAATAAAGTGTCTCCTGCAAATAACCCCGGTTCCTTCAGCGAGAGCCGCAGCGTGATTAACAGAGGTCCATTATAAAGGCAATGCATAACCCAGCTCCTGCGAGCAGTCACTGCCACATCGGCCCGCGTTGCTATGGCAACCAGGGAGGAAAATATAAAGCAAATTACAGTTAAATGAAAATTATTCTCCATGACAATATATGTTAATGCAAGAACATTTGCAAGGCCATTCCGGATAAAATGTTTACACTCACACATGTGTTTACCCACATAAATAAAAGGCAGGTTGGAACAGCTAATGGATCGGCCACAGATAAGGATCGAAGGCTTGGTTGGGGTGGTTGGTTGGGTTTTGGTTTTTGGTTTGTTTTTTTTTTTTTCAAGTTTTAATGTATTCTGTAGAAAATTCTTCAAGCTGATAAAATAAAAACCAGCTTAACAAAGGCATTTGCACACTTAGCCACACTACACAGGCTTTAAGAAACAATTTTCCAGAAGATCTAACACGGAGGTTTTCCAGTGTTGTGATCCTTTAATTTTCCTGGCTGCAAACAAAGAGCACATTGATAGCTCCTCATCCCAGGAGAGGATGTTTTAAGCGAGAGGCTAAGTCACTTGGAATATTTATAGAGATCTGACTGAAACTGGAATAGCGACTTCTTTTAATCAGCTCTAACTCACTCAGGGAAAAGTGAACAGCGTTTTATACCTGGGAACCTGCGGCGTCGATTCTGCCGCTGGAAGAGCCCTACACCTCACCACGGTCTCCAGGCAGCCCAGGTCACCAAGAACCCACGGTCAGATACTTTTAGAAAATCCCAGAATTAAGGCTTTACAAGTTGATCTCGCTCTCCCACCACCACCCTTTGGCCTAAAGAGCCCCTTTTTTTTTAGTGAACATATCTCAGGTTTTAAATATCTTCCAAAGCGCGAGCGAAGTTAATGGGGAAGAGGCTCGCTCAAGAGGCAGTCACTCCTTTTTTTTTTTTCCTAACTCACTTGGCTCATACCCCAAAGAAAAGCCCAAAGAAAGAAAGTAGGTTATAAAGTGACTTACAGTCTCTTTTCCACTCTGAAGCGCCACGTTTTAAGAACGGTTTAAAATACTGCCTTGGAAAAAAGCCCCCCTCTCAGCCGCGTTCCACGGTTCCCCTGCCAAGTTCCTTTCCCAGGGAAATGCTCTGCCTGTTCCGCGAGCGCCACAGGTGCAGGTTTCTGAGGAAGACCCAGAAAAGAGCACAAGGCACTTTTTGAACCCGTTTCAGCGAGCTGGAAGCACAGAGGACGGCATTGACTCCGCCGGCACATCTGAGTGACTCCACGCACGCTCCCGCTGACCTCCACATCTGTCCCCTTCCTCCACCTACAGAACAATACTTGAATCACGAGGATCATAACTTTTTATGACAGTGGGAAAACTGCAATATTCTCCCCGACTTCACTCCACCCTGCACATAAAACCGCTCCGAGGTCCAACCATAAAGCGAGCTACCTCCTTTGAAGTTCCACCGAAAGCCCCGCGCACGTTATAAAGCTGATCCGGAAGAAGGCAGCGCGTTAACGTTTCACCCAACCGCGCTCGCGGAGAGCATCGTTCGTTAATCGTTCGGTGCCGCTGTTGACAAAAGCGAGTTAGGTCAGAGTATCTGGGTAACAAAACTCTTTGCAGGTGAGCTCGGGTTACCCGCAAACACCAGCTTCACAAACTACCACGCAGATTCCAGTCGCCCTCCACCTTCCCTGAGGCTCGCTGGCTGCAGAGCCCACAGTGACCACTATCATTTCAACTCGTTTAGTCCCTGATCCGCGGCTCCCTCCACCGTCCCCTCCGCAGCCACACGCAGCCTATCTCCACAAAAAGCAAAGAAAACAGCTACAAAGCTCAGACTGCAACAAAAAAAATAGGAAATAAAAAAACCAAACCCCCACGAACCGAACTGCAGTAGCAGTTGCTAGGTTCCTTTTAAAGCCCTCACTAATGGCTGGGGTTGGGTTCCTGGCGAGGCTCCTCGCTGCAGCGGTGGAGGGGTTGTTTTCGCCAATGAACTTTTAAAGCCCCCGGCTGCGGGGCGGCAGCGGGTATTTCTGTTCCGCGCACAAGTGGGATTACGCGCACGCACCGTCCTCGCTACTCTTCAGGAAGAGGAGGCCCACTGGGCCAAACCACCTCTCAGGACGCCAGGGCCATCGGGTCGAGCACCCTGCTCGCTGCTGGTGGGCACCGCGTCCTTCTGCGGAGAACCACCTTGGGGTGCTGAAACGTACCCAGGCTAGAAAGGTCCCTTCCTCTGTAAATATAAGGAAATGGGTACCGAGGTGAAGTGCAGTTTTAGAGAGAACGATGCCACTCGCAGCTTCCGTGGCCTGGCAAACAGCAGGCGGGTCAGGGGAAGGCCAGGCTGCCAGGCAATACTCGGCATGCAGTGCTGCCAGCACCCGCCCCTGCACCCTTCTCCGCTGCAAGCTGCGCCAGATGGACAAGAGAACGGCTCTGAGGAGACCACCAGAGATTTCAATTACCTGCACCGCTCCGTAAGAGTAAATTCTGCCTACGGCTACTGCTGGTAATGCCATGGAAAGAGCCCCGTCGGTCAAATACAGGAGGGATCCTCAAGATGAAGATTCAAAGAGCTGATCTAACCGGGGACAATAGATGGTGGCGGTGATGCAGAAGAGGCGAGAAGCCATTAGCGGTAACCGGAATACAAGAGCAGACCCGAGCTGCCAGCACCCCAAGCTCTCATCCCTGGCAGAAGTCTCCACACCCTCCGATCCTTCACCTCTCCACCCCAGTGCAGCTTCACTCCGTTTCCAAGCACTCTCCTCCCACCATGCAAACACACGGCCCAGATCTCGAGAGGGAGCTGGAGATGGAGGATGATCTCAGAGAGAAGGAGAAAGGCAGGAACAGACGGGAGGGAACATCAAAAGGCAGACAGGCTAAAATTAGAGACAAGAATCCTGGATGAGGAGGACCAAGGCGAGAGCAGAGAGCTGAGCAGAACCTCCATCAGATGAGGCTCCCGGGAAGGGGGAGGGGACAGACAGAAGGGAGAAGAAATGTTACGGTGGATGAAGCAGGGGAGGCTAGCAGACAGAACAGACTGCAGAAGTAAATTCAGCGTGTTAAGACTACAACCTGTAGCATTTTTAACTAAGGAGCGCTACTCAGCACAGCAGGACAAAGCCACAACGTTGACTTCTCATCCAATCTCTGCCCCTGGACGAGGGTGAACTCAAAGGCAATTCAGCTCTCGCCACAGAACAAGTTTAACACCCCAGTTGCAGCGCTGATCACAGGGGAAGAGAATTTAATTTGCCACCATCACCCACAACAGAGAGCAGCAGCTCTGAGTAATGCAGGGCACCTCAGTTCCCCGTCAGAAAGCCAAAAGCCTTCCGAGCTGCTGGCAAAACAGAGAGTGTCAAAGGGATCAGAGACCAGGACAGTCCCCGCGCGGCACCCTGACGCGTGCCCAGAGACAGGCCACGGCTCTGAAGGCAACGGGAGAAGGTGCGGCAGCTCTCAGCTACCCCCATTTCCAAATCTAGCATATTCTCACATGTCCTTTTGGAGTTGGTAGGACTAGAAACTGCACGAGTTGGAAGAAAAAGGTCAACGTTCAAGGAGAAGGAGCTTTCATCTTCAGCCCTGGCTAATGCACTCAACTCCTGGACGGCTCCGAAAGGTAAAGTTTCCCCCACAAAAATATCCAGACTCGCTCATCGGAGACCCACCATCTAGTTCGATCTGCCTGTGACTAAGCTGCAAGATGAAACCAAGGAGACAGCTCGCTACGGGAAAGAGCCAAACGCTGTAACTAGAGCACCAGCTTACCCAGTGGTATTTAAACCACCACAGCACAGCCGTGAGCAGGATGTTTGTTTCACACACACACACACACACACACCACCCCCACCCACCCCTTCCCCACAGCTACCTCTCGCGCGGCCCAGCACCGGCACGGCTAATCTCATCCCTCCATCTAAAGATACTTTATAAATAGGCTTACATCTTCAGTCCACCCAAGACCTGACGCAACGGCGGCACGCCGGCCGGCGGAGCGAGCGGCGCGCGTCGTTACGACAACACTGACATTTCACAATCTGCAACAGCCACCATCCCGCGCAACGTTGGAAACGCCAGACCCAAAGTGTAAAGTCTACCCTAAAGATTGTCGCTTTTCACAGGACACGGTCACTGCCACAGTCAGCAGATGCCAGCTCGGTCACCTCCTCCCTGCAGAAGGCAGCTCTCTCCAGAGACCATTCCCAGCTTGGGAGAACTTTATCTTGGCTCCTCCCGCACCTAACCGGCCCGCGGAGAACCCGGCTACTTACTCGCAGTTCGGAGCTCCTGGTACAACTTGTTTACACAGAGCAGGTCAGAGGATAGGCTGGAAGGTGTAAGCAGGATATAGTTTTTATGGCTCTGAACTCCTGCCCAGATAAGCTGATGACGCTGGGTGCGCGGGGGGGAGGGGAGCACTCTGATGGCTGCTTTATTTAAAATGAGGATGCAACACGAACTGCAGTGAAGCATTTTAGACTTAATGAAGTTTCCATTCACCTCATTTTCCTTTAAAGCTATCGAGATACATACAAAATATTCTTTTTTTTTTTTTTTAGGTGTTTCAGTTCGTACAAAGATCCTCAGAGCAGCAGCACAGCACTTTCAGAAGCCAGCTCTTCAGGCTCCCGCTGCACAGGCTGCTGAGCCTTCAGGCACAGGCTGCCTCCGGACCGTGGTGAGATTTTCAGAGGGTAATATCTCCCTTCTTTGCCAGGCCTGGGACGCAATTTTAGCGGCCTGATGCTGCTCTAAGGGTAAACTATTTTAGAGCTTTTTCCGTACTGCAAAGCAGACAGTCTCTTAAAAAAATAATTACGGAGGCAGCTTCCTTCAGTGTTTGCTTCCCCTCCCTCCCCCCCTCCCTCCCCCCTCTGATCACCCACAGCCATTTCGCCACCCACCGCGACACCCCCAGACGCTGATCTCCTCAGCTGGGGACCCGACGCCGACCACCCAAACGAGGACCACCTCAACATTTCTCCCCCAGCCAATCCAACACGAGGCAGGAGGAAAGGAGATGCCCTCTCGCCGCACACGTGAGAAAAACATCAGCTCCCTCAGTACGGGGCCGAGACAAAGCTTCTTTTAACACGTACTGCAAAGTTTTCTGCCCTTTCCATTCTCAAAGCCTGTACGTTCTGCGGCTAAAGCAGCAGACGACCTGCATTTCAGGCAGGCAGGAGCCCAGCACCAGCAGGGACGCTCCTGCACCTAAGAGCACAATTAATACTTCAATGTTTCCACAAAACACCGAACATCGTAACCTTTGGTTTGCTGAGAAACGCAATTTACAATCAATAGCCTGCTCCTGCCACCGCAGTAATTTACAGTGGAAGATTTATTTTTAAAATACTCATCGGGTAAGTTTGGGTTTCTTAGAGACAGGGGAAGAAAAGCTGCCTACAGATTTTTAGAGGATAAATAATTCAATGCATGAATGCCAAGGGCAGTACCGCACACATCCATATGGCAGGGACAATGCAGACAGTAATATATGCTTCACATCACCAGCCTGACAGTGCCTTCAACCCTGACCTAGAAAGAAAAAAAAAGCATCACTTTCTTCTGGCTCCAGCAGCTAATTCACTCGCCGTCATCGCTACCCCACAACACTAGGGACTACCACAAGCCTCCTGTTTACTCTGGGGTGGCACCTCCCAATTCCTCGGCCTTCAGCAACCTGCCAGCTCAGCCTCTGCTCACGACAGCCACGCTGCAGCCGGCGGAACGACGTAGCCACACGACCAGCTTGATGAAATTTCACCAGAAGAGACCCGGGTTTCAGAAGCCCTATTTAGGAGCTCGCAGCTTTTCACTACCAAAGCCAAAAGGGACGGGAAAACCCCAGGACTGCTTCTCCTACACGGCCGTCTGGCAAGACACCGGCACAGAGGGAGAGGGGAGGCCGAGAACCAGCACCCACCGCCTGCCCACGGGGTGCTGCGGGACCACGGAGATCGCACCGAAGGCTGTGACAAGGCAGAAGAGGGAAGAGGCTGCTGGCCAGGGAAGTGTCCCCTGCTCTCCTCCACCATCCCCAGGGCCGGCAAGCCGGCAGTCGCACGCTCCCAAAAGGAACCGTACAGACACCGCTCTGCCCCACTGTCCTATTTTGGTGGTCATTTGATAATTTCTCGACACCCTACAGTTTGGGGAAAACATTAAAGAATCAAGAGGATGAATTCTGGAGCGCAAAATATCAGATATAATTAACCGCACCCTCTAACAGGATTACTTCCTTGCCTGACCCCAATTACTCCTTCAGTAATTACTAACACACAGAAATGTTAACATCCTAAAGAGTCACATAAACAGGAGGGGGGGAAAAAAAAAGTCTGAGGGCACCATTATAAACAGAGCTAATGGAACTCAGTGATTGGAAATGGATCTTGAAAGCTGTCAGATCAAAGGAAGATCTGTCTCGTGCGAGGACTGCATTACCCTCGGAGCCACGCCGCTAATACCATCTATAAAAATATTTTGCTCAAATAAGTGAGGAACAGCAGCGTTTCATCTGTCAAAAGGTGCGAGGCTTTTATGGGATTAGCCATTCCACGCACGGCATAAAAATTAGCACAGATCTTTAAAAGCCCCTCAGCTCAGCTGACGGAGACTACGCGGCCCAACGCGTGCTCCTGCTTGCTTCACACATGCTACACGCCCAGATTTCTCACCGCTATTACCAGTTAAGCTTCTTTTTATTTTCTTTTCTTTTTTTTTTTTTTTTTTTTTTAATACACTTGTAAAGGCTTACAAATTGGCATCGCCTCCAACTCCCCGCAGACAAGCGAGCACCACCACCCGGGCTCAGCCAAGTGAAGATTTTTTAAATACCTGATGAGAAAATACACCAGTAAACACCAACTCTCACTGGGAAAGCTTGAAAATCCCAGGTACAGTCGAATACACTCAAACCCAGCCTCCAGACCACGGGTGCTGACAGCTTCCCAACCCCCTTCACGGCAAGATACCAGACTCAGCGTTTCACCCGAGCACATATTAAGGCTGTAGCTGCACAAAGCCAGACTGCTTGGGATGCTTGTGATTTCGACCCACTGACTACGCGAGCTTTCCTTTAACATTTACGGGAGGACTGGTTTATGACCGTGCACCAGCAGCACACAAATTACATAACACTCAGCTGAGAATCCCAGCCCTCTGCACCCTCAGAAAAAGCAGCTCCGTGCCGCTCGTCTCTCTGGCAGGAAAAAAAAAAGAAAATATTTAAGAGCTGCATACAAATCATTCCTGTAAAGCGCCGTGCAGACTTTTAAATTAGATGGGGTAGAAACATAATGCGGTTTTATCACGAACCACTGAAATCTTTGCTACGGAGACATCAGTTTCTCTCCCCAGCCTCTTACAACTGAAATACAGACAATTCTCCCTCGCACGGAGGTAGCGGATGGGCCACCTTTACTGGAGCCTCACAAGGACATCGGGTTAGAATAACAACCCCCACGTAAACGCTCCCAAGCACGACTCGCTTTGCCGTACCGAAAAGCGGCAGTACCTGTCACTACTTGCTATGCATCTCCCACCACTGAATCTTCATACCGGGGAAGAAACTCAACCCATACAGCAGATTGTCCAGCCTGAAATTCAGGTACTCGGCAGAGAGGAGGAGGAGGAGGAGGAGATGGAGAGGGGCCAGCCCCGCAGGAAAGCTGGCACTCGGTCATTTCACAAAATATAATTACCCAGCTCCAAGCCCCGTGCGTTCCCTCCAAGAAGGATTTCTTCACCGACTAATTAGACTGTCCCAGTTAAGACTCGAGTCGCCACAAAACGTCTTTTTCCCCCCCTGAACAAAGCCACGTGTTCACACAGGAGATCCAAGCACTGTATCCCCCACCCCAGAAAAAAAATAAATAATGAAAAATGCTGCCCTTTCCTGACAGTAACTCAAAGCTCTTCCTCCTTTTCGCCTTAGTCACTGCACGGGTCTAAACCCAACCGAAGCCAACACACCACTGCGGGAGCCCCCAGAGTCCCGGCTGCACTCCCATACTTGAGACACTTGATAATTACAGAGCATCGCCTTCATTTCACAGAGAGAAAAGCAGGAGCTTAAAAAAAAAAAAATAAAATAAAATCTAGTACTTCAAACACACGTCCAAAAGCCACAACATAAAGACAAAGAGCACAGATTAAGCGCTGTAAAGATAGACTTGTCAGGAACCTTCCTTTGAAGTATCTGCAGGAAGCGCTGTCATCGCGCAGCCATGTTACAATTACACACTTAAAATAATCACCACCAGTTGTAAGCAGCCCATCTGGTTTAGTGCAAAGGGAAGGCTGCTGGTGCAGTATTGATTACCACGACTGGTCTTCGCTGACCCTAGAGAAATACATTTGTCTGCTCTACTGAGCAGCGGAAGAACGCGGCACGACACCGCGCTCCGCTCCGCTTTGTTTAGAAGCATTTTGGGGGACTTAATTAAAACCTAAGTAGAAAATAAAATTATCTTAACAGGTTGCCTGCCACACACGAAGGAAGAAACGGAGCCCAGCGCTTTGCTGGAAGGAGGGTTGTTTTGTTTTGTCGAGTTTTTGTCCCCTACATCCAAAACCAACACTGGCGGTGGACAACCCGTATGTTTCCATCTGAGAAAAGGCTGTTACAACACCATCCGAACAGAAAGCGGCACATGAAAAAATAGCAATTCGCCCCGAGCCACGTTTCTGATGCAACGGAGATACGGACAAGAGTTCATTTTTAAAAGCAGAAGCAGAACTGAACAGTAAAACCAATTGTGAAACGCTCAACGTAACTTCTCCGGTTTCCAGCCCGTCAAAAGCACCAACGCCTGCACGGCCGGGGCTCCTGGAGCCTCTGGCGAGAGCAGGAATCGGCAAAAGATAAGTTTGGGCTTGAGGAGGCTCTGAGCACCCTGCTCTACTTGCGGATGTCCCTGCAGGGGGTTGGACCAGATGAGCTTGAGAGGTCCCTTCCCACCCAAACCGGGCTGTGATTCTAGTCGGAAGGGACCAGCTTGGAAGGCAAAAACCAAAGGACTCCTCCACGCTCCAAACTCCAACGTGTTGCTCGCTGCACGGGCAACTCAGCCTGCCGCGAGTTTTGCAAACCAAACCCCTCACACTGACTCAGACAAGTCTGGAGGTGATGCAAGCCCCAGCTAGCCTAATAACGCTGCTTCGCAGCGAGCTCCAGAAGCCCAGACCGCCCTTTGCCAGCCAGGGCACAGACGAGATGTGCCCCGGCAAGTTTTAGACCTTCCTGCGCTCCCCCCTTTAGGGCTGACAAGTTCTCCTGGAATCTAAGAGCCCCAGAGCATCTCTGCATTAAAATAAAATTAAAAAAAAAGCCAAGTTCCACAAACCCCAGACACACCTAAGCAAGAGCAGACGCCAGGAGGGACGCGGCTGCACAGACAAGGCTCAGCTTCGGGGACAGTCACACAAAGGCCACGGGGGTAACTGTGCTTTAGGAGCAGTTGGACCAGAGCCCCCCCGGCTCACACCCACAGAGCGCTTCCCATGGAAGGAAAACAGGTCACGGGGCTTCAGGGAGACGTTTCACAAGCACGACAAAACCAGGTGCCCAAGAGTTTCCTGCCGAGACGGAGAAGCCCTCGTAGGTCTCGCTCCACGCTGCATTTTAAACCCTCCCACCACCCGCCAACGCAGCCCTTTAAAAACGCTCCGATATTCCCTTTTAATCTGCCCCCAAATCCACTCTGTAAAAACGCCAACTTTTTAAGTTAATCAAGTCAAATATTTAGCTCCTGGTAGAGCACACACAAAAGAATGTACCAAGGCCATTTGAAAACACGCGAGAGTTAATCTGCTTTTCCCTCTCCATGAGTCTATGGAGTGGGTTTTATTCCCCCCCCCACCCCCCGAAAAAAGGAAATAATTGGAGTGATTATATAAAAAGGTTCCATTTTCTGAACAAACCAAAGAGGAAAAAAAAAAAAAAAGACATTTAACTCCAAGATCCTTAAGTTTTATACAAATCTCAGCATTTCAGGAAAGCACAAAGCATTACATTCGCAAGACGTTTCAGCCAAGTATCTTTAAATATCGCCTACACGGGCGGAAAAAAAAAGACATAGAAAAAAAAAACCCCACTCCAAGTGTCTATACCCAATTTCAGAAGCCATCTCGGGAGGGATTTTTGCTTCAAGAGCTGCCTGGAATGTGTTCTCTGCCTATAGGGCCGTGTCCCCAGCGGTAAGAGAGGACTTTGTGTACAAAACCCGGAGGGGGGAGGAACCCTTTCCTGCAACTGGATACCAAAACAGATCTCCGAGCTCGCAGCAGAAGCCAATCCGTGCACACACCGACCCTTGGGCCTCAATGAAGAGCCGGTTCCCCCCACACACACGCACACCCCCCTCGCAGGACAGCTGCTCTCTCTGGGAAAGGGCAGAGGGCACCCAGGGCTCAGCTCATCCCGGCTCCTGGCGAGGCGAGGGGTGGGGGAGAGCGGCGATTTGCCTTTCTAAACACGCCATCAATCTACCGGCCTGGGGGAGGTTAATTCTGGACTGCAGAAGTGCAGCTGTTTTGGGTTGGGATTCCTTTTTTTTCTTTTTTTTTTTTTTTTTAGCCCTTCCCCCCCCCCTTTCCTCTTTGCTAAGGGGCAAAGGTGTCGAGCAGCCCCTCCCCGACGCACAAAGGCTTCTCGGCGGAGCAAAGATACCAAGCAATTTAAAGATTAAACTAGAAAAAGAAATAAATAAACGCGGGCCAGCCAGGCTGGCTGGCGGCAGCTCGCTTCGGCTCCATCCTCTGCGCACACACAGGCAGGGCTAACGCCTACCCGGGGATGATGAAATGGGAAACGGAAATTACCATTTCAGACAACTTTTGGTATTGTTCCTCCCAGCAC
>JAAGNO010003557.1:0-10808 GCA_033439905.1 Ceryle rudis | reverse complement strand
CGGGTGGTCGGGGGCGGCGGGGTGGGGGGGGGGGGGGGGGGGAGGGGGGGGGGGGGGGGGGGGGGGGGGGGGGGGGGGGGGCGGGGGGGGGGGGGCCCAGTACTTACATCCACTATAACAGCCATGCCAGCAATGAAAGCAAGAAGGTAAAACGTGAATCGCCAACTGGAAAAAGGAAGCAGAGGGTCCTCAGACGGACACCGGGGCGAGGGAGGGAGGAGGACGGACCCACCAGCCCCACGTTCCACCCTCCCAGGGGCCGCCCCCGGGCCAAGCGGGTGCCCCCCGCGACCCGCGCGGGTGACGGTGACGCCGGGCGTGGTGGGGCAGGGGGAGAGGGGGAGGGTCTCACCTGGCCTCCCTGAACTTCTTCAGCAGGCTGGGCCGGTCTTGGTTGCGGCGGCGGCGAAACCAGCGCTCCACCTGCCGCACCGTGCAGCCGCTTTGCTTCGACAGCATCTCCACGTCGGCCTGGGGGAGGGCAGGGATGTCACCACCCCCGCTCTGACGTCTGTCCCCAGCCACCGCGTTGGGTCTGTTTCGGGGACCCTCTTCCCCTCACCTGCTTGGGGTGTTTGCTGGTGGTAGCGTAAAACTTCTCTAGCACCGCGTTGGGGGTGGCTTTTAACCTGATCTTCTCCTTGACGTTCAGCAGCCCGGCCAGCGGAGTGGCCACATACCTGGGGAAGGAGGAGAGGGGACACAAAATGTCCCTACGTCTGTGTCACCTGCCCGACGTGGCCACCCGGGACCCCACAGCCACTCGGCGCCTCAGTTTCCCCATCCCGCCGCTGCTTCTCCGCGGTGGATTCTACCACGGGGGAAACCCCCAGGTCCCTCTGTCACCCCCCAGGAAGCGGCGGGGCCAGATCCAGCCCGGCGCACGGTGCCACCCCCCTCTCCCGCCGTCCCAACAAAGCCCGGTCTGTTCCCGGCCTCGGCTCCCCATTGTTTGCCCAACAAATCGCTCCTTAAACGCCGACCGTGCGGCGATAAGGCCGGCGGAGGATGCACAAAGCCCGGCCTGTGCAAGGCCAGCCCCGGGGGCAGGTCCCCGGCCCTAAATATAGGGGGGTGGGGGGCAGGCAGGGCTCCCCGGGGGTGCCACAGCCACCCCCACCCAGGGTGACGCATCCAGGGGGTCATCGCCACGCGCCCCCAGCCCGCAGGGTGCGGGGAGAGGTGGAACAGGAGGTGCCCGTGTCCCCAGACCCCGGGGCAGGGACTCACGTCTCAAAGAGGTGCCGGACGACGAGGAAGAGGAAGGCCAAGGGGAGGGTGATGTAGAGGTCGGAGGCTTTGGCGTAGACTCGCCCATCCCGGTCCTCCAGGTCGGCCCAGGTGAGGTTTGCCGGCAGCCAGAGCCGTTCCCACCAGAAACAGCTGTACAGGGTCTGAAACATGCTGGGGGTGGGGCGGAAAAGAGGGGGAAGTGAGGAAGGGGCCACGGCCGTGAGGCTCCCAGTGCCATCAGCTCACTCTGCAGTGCCCCGGCTGGACCCCACCCGGGCTCCCCTCGAGCGCCCGGCTGGGGAGGGTCCACGGGACGGTGAAATTCCCCCCCTCCCCGCGCCGTGGGCAGCGGCCGGGCGCTCGGCTCCGGCACCGAGGGACTTTGATCCCCGCGGCGGAGAGGTAGGGGGGGGGGGTTTAACCGAGACCGGCTCCTGCTTCCAGCCGCCGGGACCGACCCTCGGTGCTGGCCGGAGGGAGGAACCGGGTTCCCCATCTCCGGCACTTCCCCCACCCTGGTTCCCCGGCGGCATCGGCCACGGACGGGCACAACCCCGGGATCGCGGTGGGATGAAGAAGAGGGGAGAAGCTTCCCCACAAAGATCCACATCCCAGGGTCGATCCCGGGCACGTAGCTCAACGCCGGGGAGGGAAACCGAGGCACGGAGCTCTTGGCCGGGCAGCCGGACCGTGCGGCGCGGGATTAGGGATTTACCGGCGGCACAACGGGCACCTTTGTGCCTTAAAAAGGCTCCCGACGGGCACCGCGGGGGGGTCACCGTCACCGGGCAGCCGTGAGGGCACCGCATCTTCCTTCCCCGTCACCTCCCGGTATCAGCCGTGAGCCAGCTCTTCCCTCCCCGGGGGAGCCGAGCGCAGGCTCCGTGGGGCTGGGATGGGGGTCGAGGGGGGGGGGGGCGGTGCCCTGTCCCCTGTCCCCTGTCAGGCAAAGCGCTGGGACTTTGGTGCAGGATGAGGCGGCTTCGCTCTGGGCTGGGGAAAGAGGAACCGCCGGGGCCGGTTTCGCAAGGGCCGATTCCCGGGGCCGCGGGCAGGTAACGGGGAGGGCGGGCAGGGCAGGCAGCCCGAGCGTGGGAGGACTTGGGGTGAGGGCCCGGTCAGGGCTGGCGGCATCTCCTCCCCCGGGGAAACGGGGACAACGGGGCCCGGCTGATGTCCCGGGGACGGAGCGGAGCCGGGGGAGGGGGTGGCACCGTCAGCCGGGCCCCCTCCTGCCCCGAGGGGGATTTGAGGAGCGATCCTGCTGGGAAGTGAGAAAATCCTGACATTTTTAGGTCGCGGTGATGCCCTGAGCGTCACCGGGCACCGAATCCCGGCCGGGAGCCTGCAGCGGGGGTGCCGGAGGTGCGCGCGTGTGTCCCCTCCCCGGTTCGGGGGGGAGCGGGGTCACCGCCGGCTACAGACACACGGGGCGGGCCGAGGGGGCCGCAGTCAGCCTCCCCGCTCGGTTCCCTGCCGCCTGACCGCCCGTTGTGACTCCGTACCCCTTTGTTTGCCCGGTATAGTCGAGCCAGCGGCGGCCTGGGCCCCAGAAATGGCCTTAACGCCCCTCGTCTGTCTCCAGATGCCTCAGCACAGCTGGAAGAGCCGCCACAAGCAGGAGGAGCTGTGGTGCCCATGCAGCTCTTGCCTCTGGCGGTCTGTAGTTTAAGAGTACGCAGCATAAAAAAGGAAACCCGACCAATTATTTTCAGCAAACCGCTGTGCAAGAAAAAAAAAATCAGGCTGCTGGGTTTCTCCTCGAGTATTTCAGTGATAGGCCCTGACCGGGTGACACCCAGGACTGGCTGTAAACCAGACTGAGTGCAGGAGGCCCGAGGTGTGACTGGGTTGCTAGGACCAGGCGCAGTGCTCACCCACATGTCCCACGTACCACTTCGTGCTCTTTGTTTTTTAATTAAAAAGCATGCCTTTCAATTTATTTTTCAATATTATTGAGTATTAGCAGTGTGTTGGTACCACATAAGATTAATTTCCTCTCTCAAAGGAGTAATAATGCACTAATTACTGTGCTTGTTTTACTTTCTTGCTCTGGGTAATTAATGTAACACTGGCACTTATAATTAATGCAACAGGATTTAAAACAAACGTACTCATTCACTGTTACACAGCTGTGTTACAGAAGCTTGGTAGGGACTGGGTCAGCTAGAACAGCTTCCAGCAGAGACTGGGTCAGCTAGAACAGCTTCCAGCAGAGACTGGGTCAGCTAGAACAGCTTCCAGTAGAGACTGGGTCAGTTAGAACAGCTTCCAGCAGAGACTGGGTCAGCTAGAACAGCTTCCAGTAGAGACGGGGTCAGCTAGAACAGCTTCCAGTAGAGACTGGGTCAGCTACGACAGCTTCCAGTAGAGACTGGGTCAGCTGCGACAGCTTCCAGCAGAGAGTGGGTCACCTAGAACAGCTTCCAGTAGAGACTGGGTCAGCTATGACAGCTTCCAGTAGAGACTGGGTCAGCTGCGACAGCTTCCAGCAGAGAGTGGGTCACCTAGAACAGCTTCCAGTAGAGACTGGGTCAGCTAGAACAGCTTCCAGCAGAGAGTGGGTCACCTAGAACAGCTTCCAAGTGTTCTCTTCCTCTCCAATACCTATTTCTCACCACACCCTGGTTATTTCTTGTGCTAAATTTTGTTTCTTGCATTTCCAGACAAAGCTTCCCCGTTCTGGCCAGTATCAGGAGACGCTGCCTCTCGGGTGTGACCGGGCGATGGCACCGAATGGTGGGCGTGGGGCTGGGCGGGGCCTTGTGTGCGGTCCCTGTTGCAGAGGTAACGAATCGGGAGGGAGATTCACGCAACACCCGCGCGGTCGGAACAGCTTTGTGGTCAAAAACGCTTAGCATTTTACAGACTAGTTCTTAGCCTCAGAACTTTCTTCCTTCTGGGCATCCCAAGTGTTTATGGTGCGTAGTGATGGATGAGAAATGAGAAGGACAATGTCCACCCGCGGGAACACTTGGCAAACACACGTGCCTTGGCTTACAGTGAGAATTAGGCTGTCCAACCTTGTAACTACCCCTGTTATTTGTTACTGCAAGGCCCGGGCAAAGGTTGGTGTAAAGGTTGTGCCAATGCCTTGTCTTTCAGAAGCAGAACTCGGGTTCTCTCAGCAACGACGCCTTGATTAAAAGAGCAGTTTCCTTGGTGACAGACAGCACTTCTACACTCCTCTCCCAGACAACATACGCGCTGATTGAAGCATTGACAGAGTACACAAAGGTAAGCTGAGAGGTTACACGCTTTGCTAGCAGGGCAGGACTGGAAATGCTGAATTATTAGGCACTAACTGCACCCGTTAAACCACACTTAAAATGGATTTATTTTTTTTAATTCATTTTAATAAAAGAGATGTGGGGGTCTGAAGATGCCAGGTCCATAGGAAACAGCTGTGTAGGGCTCCCCGTTTTGCTACACCAAACACAGAAGTTATTTTTAGCTTGTTAGACTGGTGCTTTGAGCTTGAACTTTTATGAAATGACCCATATCTCAGAATGGGGGCTAAAGAAACTCTTAACATTTATCAGACACCTGCGTACTCGGTAAGCAGGATACCCCACCCTTTATTCTCAGGTATTTTATTTACCTTCTGTGCCCATTTCTAAGGCCATGGACTTCAGTCTCCTCAGAAGAATGGAACGAGCCACATTTAAGTCTGAAACAACAAGAGACGGTTTTAATTTTATAAATGAGCACCAAGTACTTGCATTCCAGTTTATTCCCTTCTGAGTAAGGCAAGGATAAAGCGATGCTCTATAGTGTAGGCAGCAGCAGATGCTGCCAGTGCCTCCAGAATTGCAGTGAACTTGAGAACAAAGCACCTTTGGAACCCTTCAGCAATTTTGCTAATTAACACCAGCGAGCAGTGAGACAACATCGGAGATTTACTGACAGCCACGTAATGGTGTGAAACGATTCCTCTGCAGGCAGTTTACACACTGGTGTCTCTCTACAAGCAATATGCAAATCTGCTTGGGAAAATGAACTCCGAAGAGGTGGATGCTGTCTGGCAGGTGGTCATCGGAGCCAGAGTTGACGTAAGCAATCGCATCCCGTGAGTCAGCATCTGCCTCTCCGAACTCCAGACTCCGCTCTTTCTCCTCTCGCTTGCTCGCCTCATCACAAAGCTGCTGTTTGGAAGTTTAGTAACGCTTTGTTTTGCTCCTAGATGACAACAAAACAGCAGGAGTACCTACGGCTGGAATCCAGCTGGATGACGGCGTTACGTCTCTCAGAGATGGCAGCAGAAGCTGCATATCAGTCGGGTGAGCACAAGCAGAGAGTTTCTTTCCCCCGGCCTTAGGCAGCATTTACTGAATGAGAGGCGAGTTTACACAGAACACAAATTCATTTAACCTACCAGTGTACAACTAGTCCCTGGTTTTTAGAGAGGCTGAGAACTTACATTCTTTTATTTCTTCTTTATTGAAGGTTTTCAGCGTTCTCTAAGCCAGTGTATTTACATCCTTACTTCCCAGGTGCAGACCAAGCCTCGGTGACAGCGCGCAGCCACATTCAGCTGGTGAAGTCCCAGGTGCAAGAAGTGCGGCTGCTGTCCCAGAAAGCAGAGACCAAGTTAGCTGAGACTCAAACCGAAGAGCTTATAAAAGCTCAAGGAGAAGAATCTTCATTGCCACAGGGTATTTTAGGAGGCACAGAGGCGGGCGAGGACCCCTACCTCCGGGAGGACTGAAAAGAACTTAACTGTCACTGTAGAATACGTGAGAATCAATCACAAATGAAAGAGTCCCAAACTGTTCAGTGTGGGATAGTTGGGAAACTGCAGAAATAACCCTATGGTTCCCTTTTTCTTCCCCTCCCAAAAACAATTGCTTTACAAACCAATTCAATTCCAACTATCTGAAAGGCCTTGATCTTGTTTGTAACTTATCATGTTTGTAATACTTGTGGATTCAATTATTTAAATGTTTTAACTATGCAAATGTGAAGATTGCTGTCGAGGGATAGCTCCTTGTTAATTGCCTCTCTCTGCTGGGAGGGTCCTTCTGCTCGTTTGATACGTCCGTGAGAGTTCTCTAACTTAGAGACTAGCTAGTTATCGGCCAAAGAAGCGGAGTTCAAAGTCATTATTTTTAACGTGTGAAGTAAACAATGTCTGTCAGCAGATACCTTACTAAACTGTCGTGGACGTGCCCGTGTGGGTAGGAGATAAAGTGCTGGTTTTCTCCTGAACTCTGAGCTTTCTGTGAAGTTACCCAGGCTGAAGCTGTGCAGTTCAGTCACCGCTGGTAACGTGTCTGTCTTCCCCAGGAAGCAAAGGGAGATTTTACTTTCAAGATACTGTGGTTATGAAGTTGTGGCAACCGCCACGTACCTCTTTACAAAGCTGTGAGCAAAAGCAGCTTGAATGGACTTTTGAATGCGTTCCAGCACAAGTTTCAGGAAAATCACCTGAATTCTCTCTTTTTGCAAGCTCGAGTGTTTCATTGCAGGCTTCAAAAACCACCGGTTTCTTTCACTGGCTTCACTTTCTGACGTGACAGCTTAATGTGAAATTTGCACTATTCACTGTAGACAATGTAAACTGAAGCTGAGATTGCTTTGTTGAGGAGCACCCGTTAGAATTTAACCACTGCTGATTTCAGTCAGTTAACTGGGTTTTTTAAAGAAAACACACATTAAGCCTGGGTTTTTCACCCCAAATTAGCATCTGGTGCACTATCTCTGTGTCGAGGTTGCTGGTACTAAATTGAGTTGTGCTTGACTAGGAATTTTTTCAGCTGTAGCATAAGCCCTTCTGTGTGTGCACCTCATTTTGCCAGCCTTTTGAATACAGACTGCTGCGCAGTGCTGTACGTTTGGAGATTAAAAAGTAAAGGACCTAACAAAGCACCTTTCCTCACTCCTGCTCCTCTCTGGGTGCTGCTGGATCTGAGGAGGATGACATCGGCTGGAATTCAAGCTCAAGGAAGGTGGTGGTGTCTGCTGTGCCAAGTCAGGAGGTCCCAAACACAGCTTTGTGCTGGAGCATTAGTAAAAAAACCACTGTCATGAGAGGATGATTTGCAGCAGCAGCACAACCACACCCTCGAGAGCCAAATGCAACTTCAGATCACCCTCTAACCACAACTGCTCCAGTTTGGTACACACTGCAGTTTAAGGATGGCTGCCAAGCCACTGACCCAAACACACCTACCGATTGTGTTCCTTTCAGGGTGCCACAGTAACCTCCCTGGGGTGCTTCTGTGGCACAGACGCAGCTTAAGACAGACAAGCACTGCTACTGGCATCTGCACAGTGACTCATTCTTCCCCTTTCAGAGCCTGTCCCTACCCCCCTTGCTGCCCCACTTCTTGTTTCACTGTGCACTCCTCTTCCCATGACCCAGGCTGTACTCACACATACCTGACCTTCAGGCATGACAGGAACCAGGTTCAGTAAGTCCAAACTGGAGTGAGAAGTGTGAGTGTCTCCATAGTGCCTCCAGAATGGGCTGGGAAAGAGCGCGTCACCTTTACTGGGAATTGAGAGCTGCCTCCTGGGGGTTAGCACACACACCAAAGCCCACGACAGACACGACAGCACTCTACGTTATCTTACTGAGTTTGCATTTGGGATCATCTAGGGGATCAGAAAAATGCTGCCACAGCAGCTCACAGGGTGCCACGGCACCCGCCCCGTGCAGTCTCTTCCCTGGAACACGCTGCGGTGCCCAGGCCCTGGGTTTTGCTGCTGATACTTGGCCGTGTTTACAAAGCCAATGTACCTGAAACTACCCACGGACAAATTCTCAGGTACCGCTAACTAATCCCCGTTAGGGCTGCAGTGAGAAGACACAGCAGCAGCTTGTAGAAGACCAGGCTGAGGATGGACGTAGGCAGAGGCTCACCCCCTTGGCAGAGTGACTTTCCAAACGTCTACACACATCTGGCACAGCCACAGCTCACGGGAGAGCACTGCCCACCCCCCACCCCCCCCCGGAAGGCAGGGCAGCCCAAGAGCTGCCACACCTCTGGTCTTGGCCATCCTCAGTCTCACTGTAGACCAAGCAAGGACCCCAGCACCTCTGGAAGCTCCAGCTCACATCTGGTGGGTGGTGACTGCTGGGCAGCTGGCACTAGAGACAGCAGTGACAACAGCAGCACACAAATTGCTCGGACATCTATAATCACACACTTCCTCTCTACCTTTTCCCAGTGCTTTCAGGCTGCTTCCTGCTCACGCAGTCAGCACAGCAGCTTCTGAGCTAGCAGCAAGGCACCCTGAAGCTGCTAAATTTCATAAAACTATCCCCAAATCTTAGGTTTATATTTGCTCTTTCCTCACATGAGCGACACCAGCGCACTCGTGGTTTAATCGCTGCTGCTGCAATACATCTTGTCTGACCCGAGGCAGAGAACAGCAGCTGCTCACAGCAATGGAAGTGACAAATTTCCGCTGCCACGTAACTTTACCATCAATAACTCCTTAATGCAAATGCCCAGCAGCAGATCTCAGCCTCCTCTGGTTTTGAGCTCTCTTAGCTTTCAGGAGACCCAAGAATGCTCCTGTGAAAACACTTTTCAAAACAGTATTTTATTTATACCCAGCAACAAAAAAAACCCTCCCACACAACATGAACAGCGACACCCACTGTAACTTCCACCATGAGCATCCAAGACATATTGCTCCTCTCAAAGCCAGTCAGAAAGTGTTTGTGCAAAAGTTTCCAGTGCAAGTAAACCTGTAACAAACTTCTGTAAAATCCTGAGGGCTTGAGCCGGAGCCCAGTCCCTTGGCTCATCGTGCTCTCTTAAGGCAATACATTTTTAAGGCTTTTCCCCCTCCCCCCCCTCCTCCAACTCCACTCCCTTTCTCCTGCTGCCTGGTAGGACCTGTGGCTGGTCTGGGACAGCAGAATTGCCCTGCAATGGACCCAGCAGTGCACACTGGCCTTTCTCCCACCCCTTCAAGTAATTTCAAATGCTCGGTCACTCGTTAGTCATCATCAGCTTTCCTACATGAGACTGAATTTGGCCAGTGGTCAGACACCAGCCTCCATAGCAGGTAGACCCCTCACTCACATCCCAATGGCAGTTGTGGCTTCCCCTGGCTCCAGTCTGCCTGGGAGGAACCGAGATGAGTCCCCCCTCTGTTGTGCCTGACCAAGCCCCATCCCCATCTTAGGATAACTCAACTGCTTCAATAACCCACCGATAGAAAAAGACTTAGTGCAAAACAAACCCCTATGGCTCAAGTACAGTCTGTTAGTAGAGGACACGTTCCTACCACAACCTGATCTTTAAGTACCCTGGATCTGTCACCAGTCACAATCCCGCTGCCCTCATCAGTAGTTTCTTCTCCAATCCCCTCTGTGCGTTACTGACACTGCACACCTGATGCTCTCATCCTTCACCAGTGTCCACATGATCCACATCTCGGTCGGGTTTAGTTTGTGCACAACCATCAGCTCTTTATACAAGCATGGATCAAAAGGATTGAACGGTCTCTGGATCCCAAAAGTCTTAAAGCCAGCGTGGTTCTTTGGAGTCACTGCCATCCTTGCCAGACACATTCCCACAAAGACATCATCTATGGGGAAGAGATCCACGTCCTCTGCAGTGCTCTGGAGGCGGCGCACTGTCTCTCTAGACATCACATAGCCGCCTCCACCCGCATAGAGAGGATAGAAGGGGGCTCTGTACATGGCCTCTGGAATAAAGTATTTGACCTTGGTGTTCCTGATGGGCCGGGCGTTGGTGATCACATCCCCAACAAAGAGATCCTGTTCAGGGTCCAGTTCTCGGAGGAACTCAACAATGTTATAAGTGTTGACAAAGACATCATCATCGCCCTTCAACACAAACTGGGCATGCAGGCAGTCCTCCTGGAACCAGCGCAGGAAATGCAGCTCCTTGAGGGTCAAGTTGAAGAAGTTGTCAACAAAATCCCACTGTAAGATGTCATCAAACTCCTGGCTCTCATAAGCCAGCAGCTGGTGCAGAGGCTGTACCTGGATTTTGGCCTCCGAGCGCCCTAGAAGGAATACCAGCCTGATGCGCTTGCCACCGATGGAGACCTCCTTCCCCCATGTGTTCCTGATGGCCACTCGCCGGTCTACATTGATCGGGGAAGACTTGATGGCCAGCAAGAGAAACGTCTCTGTGCTACACGAGGAAGGCTTAAGCAGGACCAAGAAGTTCCGGCAGTGCTTGTATGTTAAGAAGATGCGGTGAAGCTCTGGTAGGCTGAGAGAAGAATTAGCAAGGTTCAGGTCTGGCAAACACTTGCTGGGTTCAGCATTGTCCAGAACTGAAGACTTCTCTACATCCGCCTTCTGATCTGCTGACGACGCTGCCAACTTTGCCTCTTTCTTCAGGTAAAAAAGGCAGGCCAGCAGCGTGATCGAAAGGGCGTAAAGCGCAAGGTTTTTAATCCTGGGCAGCATGGCAACCTCCGGCGCAGAAGCCGAGCCCTGAGTGGTCAGAGGAGGACACGCCGGTTATCAACGAGCGCTCACCGTACTTACACTTTCCACTTGCGCTCGCCGCCCTCCCACGCCCGCGGGCACGGAGCGCATCACCCGGCCCGGGCAGCCGGCGGAACGGCTCTCGGCGTCT
>JAAGNO010003555.1:100214-110594 GCA_033439905.1 Ceryle rudis | reverse complement strand
GTGGACAAGATCCTGGGAGGGGACACGACTGGGACAGCTGACCCAAACTGACCAGAGGGATATTCCAGACCATATGATGTCAGCCAGACAGCGCCTGCTGATGCAAAGTAGAGAATAAATCTTTGTTTTCTTTTGCTTCTGTGCACAGCCTTGCTTTGCTTTTCATTAAACTGCCTTTGTCTTAACCCACGAGTTTCATCTTATTTTCTTCCCCCTGGTCAAGCTGGGGAGGGAGGGGGTGACAGAGCTGCTCGGTGGGCACCTGGCGTCCAGCCAAGGTCAAACCACCACAACTCCTTACAGTGAAACTTTGAGTTAAAACAACATAGCAATACTGCAGAAAGACTATGAAATTTTAGTATATGAATCGTGTTTTTCCTAATCTCAGGTAGACAATTTAACTTGGTACTAAGTGATCATTTAAAGAAAATTGTCACCGTGAGAATGAAAAAATGAATCAAGACTGTGGAATTTAATAGCAGTCACTTTTCCTTTTGTTTTGAACTTTGCCTTGAATAGTAGCTGCTTTCCAAAGTACTGGCAGAAAGTTTCCTTCCTGTAATTTACATTATATCTGCTTTTCTAAGACTACAGATTTTTAACGTCCAGTTCTTTAATGATTCCCCACCTGACTGATATTATATAATGTTGGCTAGCAAAAACTAGCAGATCAGCCTTTTTGGTTTTATTAGACTTTCTCTGTCAAATGAAGAAGAAAGCCTTGTGAAAGACTATCGAGTGGTAAAAGGCAGGAAAAACTAAAAGGGAAAATATAATCCCTCTTCCCTACAATTCTAAGAACATTTGGAAAATATTAAGAAATACAAAATTTGGAAATATTTTATAATGCTCCAGACCATGCGAAATAGGTGGATTTGGAACTGGTAAGAACTAATGTAGCTCTGTTTAAATTAGTCCAAATTTGTGACATATGATGATCTGGCCCAGAGGTAATACCTTCTAAATAGTTTTTCTTACTTTTGCCTATGCTGATGAAGTCACAGCTCTGTGCCAAAGTATCAGCGTGTTTTGAAATGAATCCTTCCCTTCAGGGGAGGACACATTCCTTGTTACATTATGCCTCCGGGTTCTTGTAAAGTATTACACCCTGCATTCCAAATTGAAGGATGGATTTGGACACTAACCTTCTGTTTGCTACTTGATTTGACAAGCCGTGCCAGTCTGTTATGCTGATCTGACAGAGTATCAAAATTGTGAACAATAATTTTATAGGCAGGGTGGACTGTAAATTTTATTTAAAGATCTGCTTTCAGGGAGATACCCCTGGCTGGGAACTTCCTCGCTGTCAGTGCTGGGCTGTTTCCCAGCCTGCTGGGAGCCAGCTCTGTCTGAGATGGGAGGAGAAAGAGCAAACCATCTGGCAAGGCAGCTTTTCTAGCAGAAGGAGATCTGAACTGCGTTACCTTGGGGGTTAATGTGTGTACCATCACTGGATGATCCTGGTCCTCTCACATCCGCTACACGTTCAAGAAACGAGCTGTGGGGTACGTTTTTTGCAATATATGATTTGCATACCACACTGGTATGCCGCGAAGAAAACGAGTTTCATTTCCCATTTTCATCTAGCTGTTTGGTTAAGGTATTGTGAGGTTTTCCCATGTTCACCTGCTTTGCACAACCATAGTAGAAGTTCTTCCTCACCAGCCCCCACCAGCTCATGTCATTCACCCCACTGCTTGCTGTGCTGCCATTTACCGTGGTGATTCCACCTGTCCTGACTGTATCTACAAGAAGTCTGATCGTCCTTTCTCTTCAAGCTTGTTAGAAATGACTGAGTTTAGATAAGTGCAAAAATCCAGGAGGATTGGATTTGTGGGAATGTAATAATGTCACAGACTGAAGTAGAGAGACATTTATGTACAGAATAAAGGCTCCAAGATGAAAAGAGTCAAGCAGTGCATCAGGCTGCCAGAGAGGCTGTGCAGTCTCCATCTGGGAGGGTTTCCAGACCTGGCTGCAGTGAAGTCCTGAGCAACCTGGTCTGAATTTGGTGTTGACCTTGCTTTGCACAGGAGGTTGGGCAACGTTTTGTCAAACCAAGGACACTTCCCACTTAAATTTTTCTGTAATTGCAGGAGAATCGCTTGAAACTAGGTGAGAAATAATCAATAAAAGTCACTTTCTGCTCCTCGGAAGAGATATTCCAGCACAAACAGCCCTGAGGGCACTACGCCTGGGTGGTGTGGATACAATTTTAGATAAAATTATGATGACTTGCAGAGTCTTTACAAAGTGTCATATATGCACCAGCATTCTAACAAGTCTGCTCTAAAAAGATGTCTTGCATTTATGTGCGTTTTCTTTAGGTGCTATATATTAATTAATATGGATAACTGGGAAGACTGAACAGACATTTCCACATCACCAGCTATACATTTAATGTATATGTTAGGCTACGTTAAGCATAGCAGCAGTTTGCCAGTGTTTTTACAATATTCTTATTCACGTGACCAGTCAGGCTTCATCTAGACTAGTCAATTGAAAAGAGGCAGGGATTTTATCTTTGGCTTCTGAGGACATTAAATACTTGACTCTAACCGGGGACTGTGTGCTGGAAGAGGGCACCATTTAATAACATCGGGTTGGAATGTTGTGCAAATAGCACTAACTACAGACAGAAGGTGGGATGGGGAGCAGTGAGACCAAGGTCAGTAGTACAAAATGCATAGTCATTTATTCAACAGTAGGTAATCTATGCAAACTGGGACCTCGTGAAATGGGACAGGCGGGATGGTGTCCTCAGACAACAGTGATGTATTTGTTTCAGAATAAGTACCATTGCTGCGGTTTAGACCCAGCTGGGACCTGAGCACCACGTGGCTGCTTGCTCACACTCCCCTCTCACCCCAGTGGGGTGGGAAGGAGAATTGGGCAAAACCCCGTGGGTTGAGATAAGGGGAGTTTAATAGAACGAGGCAAGGGGAGAAGAAACAACAGTAATAACAAGAATAGTAATGAAACAGTAGGTAAAGCTAGTGATAATAGAATGTACCTGTTGCCTAGACGTGCACCTACCGCCCTGCACCAGAGCCCTGCACCCTTCCCGGCCAGCCCTCTGCCCTTACATAGCAGGCACGGTATTGAATATCCCATCGGCTGGTTCCATTGCCTACCCTGGTGGTGGCCTCTCCCAGCTTCTGGTGAAAATTAACTCTATCCAAGACAAACCCAGGACACAGTGTACTCAGGTAATAACACCAGCAAAAAGGTAAAGGTGAGACAATTGCAGGAAAGGTGTGAAATGCAGCTATTCTGCACCATAGGGTAGAAGGGGGAAAATCTCCTTTAAGTAACGGTCTGTGCTGTTTTGAGGGGATATAAATTGGTTCTAAATGAACACAGAAAGAATTTGTAAATGGATATAGACAGGCTTTTTGTACCTGTGAAGTTGGGAAAGTCCCGTAAGATGTCTTGCACAGGAGCTGGGGTGGCAGCTGCGCTGCTCTGGTGGATATGGATATGTTCATGGTGGGGTTCCAGTGAGAAACCAACTCAATGACTCTGGCAGGTTTGTGTTTCCATTTTCTCCAAGTTAAAAATATCCCTTAGATAATATACTACCATGTAACTATAAAAATTGAGATCTTAGTATATTTAAATTGTACAGTATGTTGTCAAAGTAAAGCTGCTGCTAGGGCACCACATCTAACTCATCCCTAGGATAAATTTCTGGTGGCTGTGGGGCTGGAGTCTGGCTGTTGCTGTGTGTGGTCTGGCACCTCAGGGGTGACAAAAAGCTGAGAAGTAATTTCCCACTGAGGTAGATATGCTGGTACATCAAACCTCTCGATCCCTCCAACCAAAAAAAAAAATCCAGCACATGGGATGCCACTAGGACAAGAGAGTCATGTGGGCTCAGCACTTCAGAAGCTCTGAAGTACCCAAAAAGCAGCAAGTGGCATGGACAAGGCTTTTATACATCAAGGACAAACCCTTGTTTAACACCTTGGAGTAATGCAGAAGCCAATGCCATTGAAGTGATGCAGGGTCTGTTTTGTTTCTCTTTGTTCTTCTGTTTACCTGTAACGTCCGCTGGTCCTGTCCACTGAAGCTAGCCTGAGAACAGTTTGTGTTTATTCCTGTTGACACTGTTATACTTTAGTTCTCATCTGTGCAGCTTCAACACAATCTCTAGTACTTGCCATGTTAGGAGGGGTGGTTATCTCCTATACTGATGAGAAAGAACATCTGAGAAATACAAGTTGTTTTCAGTCCTGTATAGGTCTGTTGGGATCGCAGGAAAGAGGACATGGTAATACAGTCTTTTGGACAGGAAAAAGGGCTAGGACATAAATCTTCAGTTGTTACTGCAGAAGGATTTAGTTAACCTTAATTTGTACTATAGAGTTGTTGTGGTTTAGACCCAGCTGGGCCATGAGCACCACGTGGCCACTCACTCCTGCCCCCACTCTCCCCAGCGAGATGGGAAGGAGAATCAGGAGAAAAAGGGAAAACCCTGTGGGCTGAGTTACGGAGAATTTAACAGGACAACACAAAAGAAATAACAACATTTATAACAATAATAGTAATGAAATGATATATAAAGCAAGTAATACAGAACAAAATGTCCACCTAAAGCTGCCTGGACTGCAGGGCCCGTGCCAGAGCCCCATCCTGACCACCCTGCACTAGAGCCTGTGCCCTGCTCAGCCCACCCCTGATCTTACAGGCAGGCATGACATCGATGTGAAGTCAAATATCCCACTGGCTGGTTTGGCTGTCGATCCTGGCTGTGGTGAATATTAACCCTATCCTAGCCAAACCCAGGACAAGAGTTAAATTCATGCCACTGTTTGTGAAACATCACACTGGAAATGTTTCAGACAAGACTTGCGCTCTGTGCCAGTGTAAATCTGTAGTAAATATATTGATTTGAGTTGATTTGCTTATTTCAGAGCGATAGAGCGATACTTGGGATGACCTCAGATGTCTATACAGAGAATTATAACATCGGAAGTCTGAGTAAACTGTGCTACCTCTTCCTTCAGTAATTTTGAGATGACCTAAAAGAACTACTGTTGTCAGGATTATGAGCAGGGTTTGATAAAACCAGTTGAGAAGATGCTGAATGTTGCAAGCCCATCTAGATAACACATCTGGCTGGTTTGTATTTTACCCATCTGATTTCTTCCCCCCACACCTTCCTGCTTTTACCCACAGCCGTTATGTCTCCCCTGACAAGTCAACTCTGAGTTTGGCCTTATTTATGTTTTACTTGTAGCAGCTCAACTCTTGACTCCATGGTGAGATATGGCCATTCACACATTATGCAGCAGATCTATGGACCTGGTGAAGTCCCAGCGGTATCTTGATAGCTGAAGAAAGACAAGGAATTTTAACATGTGCTTTCTCAGGCAGCAGATCTTTTAAGTTACCCAGCCACATCTCCCGTTTGATTCAACAGGGTAAGAATTCCCCCTGCTCGATTTGTTAAGAATCTTCTGCAACACGCAGGATTTTGTTGGCTTTTTTTCCCTTGCAATTGTAGTATCTCATTTTATCTGTCGAGAGCCAGCCTGACACAATTGAATGTCAATTCCTAGAAAGTTGTAGGCAAAGTCCAAAAGTTCTCTCTGGCTGAGACGGCACTCAAGAATCATGGTCCTACCACAGGAATGGGACAAGAATTCAAGGTTGTGTACGATTTTAAGGGTGAGCCTGAGGATTTGGAAATAGAATAGCGTCCTTGGCTGAGTGCTTCCTATGCTGTAGACTTTCAGAGCTCTGAAGAAAGTGGCGTTTTTGCTGAACTGGAAAGCTACACTAGCTTATCAGCTGGGGCAAGGACAACATATCCAGGCTTGGTTAGAGGATTTAGTTTGCTTGGAGTGGACAGCTTTTCATTTTTAATAGCTCTTCCTTACTACCAGAGTCACAACCACTGCTGCATAGATACGCAGTCGAAAGGTGATTTTCAAAGCCTGATGGCACACACTGAGGTGGTTTCTAACTGTGATGCAGTATCGTGTTGCCCCTCACAGGCCATTCATCATTACATGTTGAAAACACGAGGCTTTGTCAGTGAAAATAAAGGTGAGTTTACCAACAACAACCTGGAAGTTGACTATTAAACAGTTGTGTTTGGGTTTTTTTTTTCCCAAGGAAATATGCTTCTCATGGGCAACAGTTCTAAACTGTGCACAAAATGCTCAACTGCTGCATGAAAAGGAATACTCAGTCCTGCAAAATGAAAAAACCCACCCAGCTCATTTCTTCATACAGATACTTGTTATCTACATCATCCCAGGATGCTGACTGCTGCTCTGTGAAACCTGTGCATGCTTCCTGACATAAAATTACAACCAAAACAAAATGTGTAAGACTGGAAGTAGCCTACGGAAAAAAAAAAAAAGGACAAGGACATTCCAAATACTTGTTTAAGTTCCCTTTTTCTTAAAGTCAGCTCTTCTAAAAATCCTATACTGAGTATTGTTGGAGAGCTGTTCTCAATAGCACGAGGCACTATTACAGTGAGACAGATCAGGCTTCACTTTTTACCCTCAAAAGCTTGCTTTTCCCATGAATATCATGGCTGAAAGGAATGTGGTTTTCTCCCAAAGCCACATCCATCTTCAGGCCTTTGCTTTACTAATGCACGGAGCTGCAACCAGTCCATCCATTCACCTTTGTGCCTGCGCTCAGGGATGAACCTTGAGGACCATTGGTCTTCTCAGGCAAGATCTTTCTTTGGGCAGCAGCTTCCAACTGCCTCTGTTCTCACTATGCAAAGAGACACTTAATTGCTGCTTGCATTTAACTCAAGCAAAAATTAATTTGTACGCCTGGGACTGATCCATATAATTAAATCTTATGTTTAACAGCTGCCTTTAGCTGCTTCCAGCAGAGCAGTGGGGTCATTTAGGCAAGGTCTGGTGAGAGAGCAACCATGTAACAGGGAAAGAAGGAGCGTGCCCAAGTGCCCCTGGTTCTTATATGAATTAATTTATGGGTTATGCATTTTTAAAAGAGCATCACGCCGCTGGCAGCTCAGACCATTGCGTTTTTGACAGAAAACAAAAAAGTGTGCCCAAGAAAAATACCATTTGTTTCCCAAAGAATATATAGATTTGAACCCCTCAGCAACACGCGCTGGGACCGGTAGTGCTGGTCTCTGGAGAAGTTGAACGAGGCTGACAGCCTGGAAGGCCCCAGTCTGTAGCAGGCTGGGCTTGCAGTGCTGGCAACTGCCTGGCCGCGCTGCTGGGATGTCTCTGGGTTGGATGACAAGCACAGGGCTGGGAGTCTGGAATAACAGTGATGTGCTTCCCCGGACAAAGACCTGACGAGGTTTTCCAGCCTGGGGAACCAGGCACTGTCTGAGTGAGGACGCTGTGGGGAGACGTCCCCTCCTGCACCCATCCGCACACACATCTGGCCTCAGGGAGCCAGGAGCAGATGTGGAGAGGGAAGGTGATTTTTCAGTCTGAGATCAGCTCTGATTCACAAGAAGGAAAGTTCAGTATTTTGTACCTCTTCCGGACTAGTGCAGCCAGAAGGATTTCTAATGGGTGCAAAACTTTCCTGCTGTTTTCTCTTTCCCCCCACCAGGCCTTCATAGTAAAGAAGAGGCAATGAAAATCAGTGGGGATGGAAAAAGAAACAGCCCCATGATCTCAGGGAGGAGAATGACATGTTGGTATCAGTCTCTGGGCTTTACTGCTTTGCTCCGCACTGCAGAGCAGACAACCTGCAGGTCCCATGCCCAGGGAGCCCTCCCACTTCAAAGCACAGCAGCGCTGACGTCCCTTTGTTTTCAGAAGAGTGGTGTGAGCCAGAGCTCTCCTCAGCAGCAAACTGCTCTGCCAGTGCAGGAGGGACGAGGAGCAGCCACGCTAGTGGCCCAAGGCGGGAGAGGCCAGAGGGATGCACAGACACCACTGTGCAGAGGGGTGGGAGAAGGGCCTCCGCCAGCGGGGTGGGTCAGGGCACAGCCTCATGCACCAGTTACTGCTTCTTGACAAGTTCCCCGACTCAGCGGTGCCCCAGCAGCAGCCCGTCTGCACATTTCTAGTGCCCAGCCAATGCGATGTCATTCAAGTTATCTCTGCTCACACTCAGAGAGCTCTTGTAAGCAGCCACCTCCCCTTCCCTTTGCCCTGAGTTAGCAATGTGTCTGTCAGCAGCTTCTGCTGCTCAGCTGATGTGTGGTGGTGACTTGCTAATCTGTGACTTCTGGGCAACTCCAACGGTCTCAGCGCAACGAGGCTCGTTCTGCTGCAGGAGCTGTGCAGCAGACGCACAGAAGGGTGTAGTAAACCAGATCTTCACTACAAGCACTTCCATCACTTTGTACCTACAGATATGCATACGCATTTATCTCTTTGCTGTATTTATACAGTATATCTGTGTTTAGGTATGTTCACACATAAACACGTGCTCACTTTGTGTATATATGTGTGTGTACGTTGTCTTGTACGTCCGCTGGTGTCTACGTATGTATGCGTGCAGGCATCTCTCTAAATATATATACACAGCTGGACAGCACGTGAACTAGGTGTTCATATTCAGAGTATCTGATTCAGAGCAGTCATGTTGAGTTGGATAAGGATTTACATTTCTCAACAGTTCTTGACTACTCCTTTGCCATAGGAACGAGAGCAGCGTCTGGCTAGGCTGACTAGGGTTAACCAGGCTGACAGCTCCTCGGAGAAAATCCCATGCCAAAGAAAGTCAAAAGGGGGTGGAGGGATGGAGGGAATGATTAAAGTATCTAAAAGGAAATCAGTAATTTTGAAACGCCAGAGCTGGAAGCAATTAGTGGCTGGCTGGCAACTCACAAGAATCAATAAAAGGATGTGATTTCTAATAACTCAAAAATAAAATCTGCTGATAAGTTAAGAAGGAGCTATAGGGTTAAAAAGAGGTGAATAGGAAACTAAATCTGTTAACAATTATTGTCAGTGCCAGCACTGCCTTGGAAGAGTCACGTTTGTTCTACCACCTCCACCCGGCCAATTATAACAATATGTATTCACCAGGCTCTCATGACAGGAGCACCACCAATTCCACCAGCGCTAAGGAGCTGCTGGCATTTGTTTTTATTTTAATTTATCACTCAGCTGTTTCGAATCACATAAAGCTAAAACTTGGCTTACAAGTTGTCAGTTCCAATGCTAATCTTTTGTGCTTACTGCATATGTGCCTGTGTGATATGTGTATTTTCTGAACTGTAAAACTGCCATGGAAATTTCCCAGTCTGGGCATGAAATCTCCTCTCTGGCCCTTCACTGTAAAGATTGGTCATGTTAAAGCTATTGACATATGTTTACTCCCCAAACAGGAGCCTGCCGGATGATGCAGACTAGCTGGGTCTAGTTCACCACCCCTTCGCACAAGCTTAGCAGGCTAACCCGGCGTGGCTGATCAAACTGTGTGTGTGCAGGGCAATCCTGTGCAAAGTGATGATATCCATCTGATGGCTACGGTTTCTCTAACCAGGTGATAAGCAGCACAGACGGGATAAATTGCATTTGTTTTTCACCTTTTGACCTCCTCACTTGTTCTCTGCCCACTAATCCATTTCTGCTGGGACCACTTCTGGCATTGCAAACTTCTGAGCAGCGCTCGAACAGCCAATTCTCAAAAAAACCCCTGTCACAGATGGTTTCTTTCTTTCCTTTGTAAACATGGAGTTTCCCTTTTTATCCTCCTCCCCCAAATTATACTAGTCCAGAACAGAGACCAGTGACAGGTTGCAGGATGTTGTAGCTGGAGGCTGGGTCATCAGCGGAGCAGGACAAACCCTTCTGAGATCCTTGGTTTGGGGGCACAGTTATTCTGGTGTAAATGGTAAATATCTTGTGAAGTGCTTTCTCCAGAGCGTGGCAGAAAGAAGATATATGATGGCTTGCTCCGGTATAAATATTATGTTACAAAAATCACTTATGTCTTCAGAGCTTCGGAAGAATTTTGCTGGTTTTGGCCCCAATCCTGTAATACACTCTGTATGGGCAAGAAGTCCTTCCTCGTGGACTAACTGAAAACTGAAGCTGTATTTGGATCGCACAGTTGAAAGCATTCAGCCGCTCCTCAGCACTGAGGAGTTGCTTTGCTTTTACACCTAACTCAACTGAGCAAGTTCCACCGTAACTGTTACGCCGGGAGCGTGCATCCCGTTTGCTCTGGGTCCCAGAGCTCAGGGCAGAGTTAGGGATGAACCGTGAGCCCCTGGTTTCCTTCTTGCAGTGTCGTACCCTGAATCCTTTGCATCCTGTCCAGTTTAAGGCTGCTTATCTCTCGATCCTGAAACGATAAGGGAATCACTGCTGAAATTCGAACTTGCAACCGGTCTCGCCGAGGAGCCCAGCTCCGGTGCAGGCCAGTCCCCACCGTGGAAGGGGGTCGTGTCAAAAAGGGGGG
>JAAGNO010003555.1:68637-100114 GCA_033439905.1 Ceryle rudis | reverse complement strand
AGAACTGGACACAACACTCCAGATGTGGCCTCACCAGGGCAGAGCAGAGGGGGAGGAGAACCTCTCTTCACCTATTAACCACAGCCCTTCTAATCCACCCCAGGATGTCATTGGCCTTCCTGGCCACAAGGGCCCATTGCTGGCTCCTGGTCATCCTCCTGTTCACGAGGACCTTTCCCCTACCAACAGGTCAGTGCCCAACTTACACTGGTACCTCTTACACTGGAAGAGTTTACACATGTGGGCTCTTGGCCAGAACAGCACCAATTCTCATTGCACTTCGGAGAAGTTTGCACGAGGCTGCAAAGTTTTCCTACCTACCTGTAGACCGGAGCACATTAAGGAGAGGAAATAAATGCACTGACCTGTAAGGGCTCTGCTTAACTCTGATTTATTAAAGGTCACTCAGCATGAAACAATTAAAAAAAAAAAAAAAAATAGTTCCTGTCTGATAAGTTATTTGGTGTGTCAGAGGTGCATTAACCTCGCTGGATAGACAGAATTTCCATGGATTTCAGGAATGCATTTAGTGCTGTACCACACACCGGTGCAGTCCCAGTAAATCAGAACGCATTGAGGGATGACGAGGCAGGAACTGTCGAAGGGAACAGTTCCGTAGTGGGTCAGGGCACCAAGAACCTTCAGAACACACGCAAAAGCGTGAGGTATTCACACATCTACTTTCTTTATGCCAATGTTCAAAACGCACCTATTCCTCAAGGTTTGGAAAATAAGTTTTGCAAACTTGGACCGAGCGGAGATTTCTTGTATGTTTGCACTGTGCAGGATAAAAGTGCGAGGTGCTGCCTGGCTCCCCAGGTGACTGACTTGTGTCACTGGAGCTGTCAGAGTGTTGGAGAGACTGCAGAGCCTGCTGGCTTCGCCCCCGTGCTCCTCCAGCCAGTGCTGGGGCAGGCAGGGAGCTGGGATACACCAGCTGAATGGTTTCTCTCTCCCACGCCTCAGAGGGGAAGTATCAGATTGTCAGGCACAGTCTGGTCAACGCTCACTCCTGGGATAGTGCAGCCACATACTGCCCTTATTTGGGCTGGATTGCAGGGTTACGAGCCAGCCCTTTGACTTTTTTTGCCTTTTAACAAGCTCGTTTTGGTGAGACACTTCTTTTCCCCTGTAAGGAAAAACCCCACAAATATTTTTAGAGCTGGGTAAATTATTTGTTACGAACAGATTGTCCAGTGAATTTTGGCCTTTTTCTGAACATGAGTCATTCACAACCTTATTTCAGTGGATGTATTTGTTATTCATAAACACTAAAGGAATAGTTTATGCAAGGGAACTTTGGTCTCTGGGTTATTCCAGAACTTCTTGGGTTTTTATTAGTGTCTGCTTTTCCTGGTAGATCACTTATCTAGGCTATGAAGCTCCATTTCTTCACTGTAAACAGTAATAGAGGACTTTAAACAGGTGAATAGCAGTTAAAACTATTTGAAGGAATAGAAAATCCAAATTAACTACGACTTGTGCTAAAAGCACGTGAACATTTGGCTTCCGATGTTTTTGCGGATATGGCTGTGGTCGTTGAAACCGTTGCGAACGCAGAGCGGTATAACTCGACAGATCACACCAGGAAAAACAGATTGGTATGTCTAGATGGAAAATGATTGGGTTGTATACCCAGCGAAGGTCCTGGACACCCAAGGTTTTTCCAGGAAAATGGAGTTGAACTCCTTCATAGCGCATGGACTCACTCTGTGTGTCCTTGTTTGCGTTAAAGTTTTCTAGATTAGTAGAGTTTTCTTCTTCCTTCTACCCAAGATGGCTCAGTCTGAGCAGGTTGTCACTTGCTTCAGCATAGGTTAATAACCTGTAACACCAGTTAGGGTATGATTTAGGTTCTGAACATCTGTGTTGGTAGACCTAGTTAACTGCAAGTCCCCAAGGTTAGGATGAAGATGGGGCAACCTCCAGTATCATCAAGACAGGCTGGAGGATGAAGGGAGCGAGAGCAAGTCTTTTGCAAGACTTCTTGCCATCTTGTTCCACCCAGATGAGTGATAGCCTTTGACATTACACTTAATTCCAGGTGACTACTTGTTTTTTGTTTCATTGCTTTTTTTTTTTCCCCAACACTGAGGCCCACAGCAGGCTACCCATGACAACTCCTTGAGGTGAACCCTCACAAAATGTGATCAATTCTTTTTCAGATAAATTATTCCTAACGCGTATTTCCTTCTACCCCTGTTAAACATCCTTTTGCTAGAAACCATGCAGCAAAGCAGAGCTGTAGTGTTTCAACTTACATGTTGGCATTTAATCATGTATCAGATACAAATGTCATGCACCGCATTGGCTGGTGTTTCAGCCTGCCAGAAATACATTGCCTGACTTCTCTAAACCATGCAGATAGATACTTAATATTTACCATTTTATGTCTAACCTTAACAGGTACCAGTAACAGCCAGATCTTCAGCACTCCTTCAGCGATATCATTTGTGTATATCACAGATGGGCAGATGCCAGAACAAAGTTAGGTGTGCAAGTCAAATTACCTGACATTCCCACAGGCTCTGACATGCTTATCTTATGACATATATGCAGGTCTGAGATTCTGCTGAACCCAGCACTACACCAAATAAATCTTCAGTGCTGTGAGCAGTATCGTTACCATGGCACACAGATCTTGCTTAATATGTCTAGAAATTTGTGTCTGACTGCTTTAAGGAAGGATTTGGATGTTTTCCAGGTGACCTGCATGCATGCATATAAATGTCTGTGTCTCTTTAAAGAGTGCCTAAGACCGTGAGGCTGACCAGAGAATCTGTGAAAATCTTAAATTTATTAAGAGTGGGTTGACTGCTCTCTTTAGCTATGTGAAATTTTTATGGATGATCATTCAAATCTGGCTGCTGGTTGGAGTCCAGATACTATATGTAGCTATGTATGGTTATAATAATACTGCTACAGGATTTGCTGTAGGAGATATCGGAGGGTTGCATATGACAGCGCACATGTATCGGGCCTGCAGCAGTAGGGAGGGCCACAGGCAGGTCCAAATTCTGAACCAGCTCTCCGCCACGTTAGCTGTGAACCTACAGCTGCAGAGATTCGAGGCAGAATGTTAACAGCCCAGGAGGTAGTCTTTAGTACTTGTGTCATCCGTCGTCGATGCTTTTGTCCTTTCAAGAATCTTAATGTACTTTAAAGTACTGAAATGTGCTACATCCCTTCAGACTGAAGGGCTTTATGGAGCAGACTAACATCAGTACTCCCGGCGTATACCGCTCGGAAAGCAAAGTACAGCAGTCTTCCCAAAAATACAGTCATCGCGCAACAGTCTGGAAGGAAGCGAGGCACCGGGTTAGGCTGAGAACTAGAAGATGTCAAATGCACCTGTGACTTCTGGTGACTTAGGTAGAAAGACAGAACCAGAATCACCTCTGCCCGAGATATTGCTGCTAATACCTAATTAGAAAGGTTAAGGGGGGGGAAAAAAAAAACCCCTAGTATCTTGTACTCTTCATTATATTTATATGAACATCTGACTGCCTGGGTACGATGTGGCAGGGCTTGAATCAGAACTGCGTATTGCATTTTTTAGCCATTTCTCATGTCTTCCTATCTACTTAATAAAATTGTGAAATAATTTCAGTAATTTCTGGAAGAAGCACTTGGAAGTCATTCTGTCACAGAGCAGAAATTAAAAACTGTCTGGTATTGTGAGGTACTGAAATGCTGCAGTGAAATCTTGTGAAAGGTTAGTTTTACGTTGTAGAATAACGGGCAACCATTACCTAATTACCTGGAGCAGAATAGAAAGAGAGGGACAATAACTTTCATACTTGAAACTATTCGAAAATCAGAATGCAAAAGTAAGAAAGAAAAATTAAAGTTTAGGGTTTTGGGGGCGATTTTTGTTTGGTTTGGGTTTGTTTGTTTGTTTGTTTTGTTAGGAAATAAAACAAAATTTCTCTGTTCTGTGAATAAAAAGACAATTTAAGAATGATTCTGCACCCAGTTATACCGGGTCCATCACTTACGTTAGTTCTGATCTTCAGAATAGTAATGGCAAGAGGCAGAACACTGCTTCTGTCTCATGTTGGGAAAACCTCCAGATTTAAGATTCAGAAGATTTAGTTGCTTAATAGCGTAATTCATACAATAGAAGACCTCCACTGGGTGCCCCTGGTGAACCCTCAGCAATTCCTCCTAGTCCTGATTTGAAGTGTTTCTAGCTTGCAAGTTTTGAGTGCTGGACACAATTTCTGAAGAGCTGAATGCAGAAAGATACTCTATAGCTTAAACAAAGAAGCTTAATCAATCACATAATGTAAATCTCCGTTAACAGCTTCACCAGTCTTTTCGAAGAATTTAAGACAAATTAGATACAAAAAGAAAACATCAGAAATATTTTAACTAACATTTTTCTCATGAAATTACTAAATATGCTACTGCATAGTCCGAAGCTTTCTGACTTCGGAGAGATGTGGCTTTTGTGTTTTCTTTTGAGAAGATCCTATCTTCTCAAATATCCACCGAGCAAAACAGAGCAGCTCCTGCTCTGCTTCAGATCCTTTTTTTTTTTTCCCTTATAGTTTTTGGACATACACTGGCTGAAGAGAGCAATTAGAGTACCTTTTTAATTCCTCTTTTCCTAACTCGAATTCCCCTGACTAGTGTTTGTAGTGGAAACACAGAAATGCAGAAGCATACGTTTTTTCTTAAACAGGAGTTTAAGCGAGGAGTGAATCATGGTTAACCTTTGCACTGGAGTTTCGGTTGCAGATTCTGGAGGAAGGCTGGTTTACCAGCACTGTGGATCCAGAAAGGTGCTACTGGAGAGATGGAGAGCCCCCATATCTTGGACCTGAGTGAGCACATCAGAACAACCGCCGTGTGTGGTCTGTGGTCTCCTCCCTACTGGCCTGCACTCGTAAGATTGGGCTGTGCTCAAATGCTTTTCAAATAAGCTGTCACATAACTTGGAGGGACTTCATGTACGCTGGAGCACAGGACTGGCATTCCAGGATTGGAAATTTAATCTGAAAAGGGTGTAGTAGTTTAATCTGAAATGTGTAGTAGTTTAAGATGCTTTACACATGTAGCATTGCAAGGTGCTTTCACGAGAAGACCAACCAACTGCTGAAGCGCCTCTGGGTTACAAGTGGCTTGACAGCTCTTCTGCAGAGAAGGACCTTTGGCTGTAGTGAACTGTAGGCTCCTCGCTAGTGGATTGCAGGCTGAGTGTGTGCACTGTGTTGTGACAGTCCAGAGCTGCGCACAGATGTATGAATGGTGACCGTTTTCACTGGACAGCCTTCACCAGACTTGCTACCAGACTAAGTCTTCTTTCTGTTCCTCTTAGCTTTGGCAAAATCTCTGCTGGACTGTTGCCTCCTGTTGCAGTGCCATGCTTCAAGTTAGATGTGAATCAACCACAGACTCTTCAGCCAGAGAAGGTTGGGTTTGGAGAACAGGACAGGGATAGAAAACTTGGTAAGTTGGAGTTACCCTGAAGGACAAAATCGTAAGACTAAAGTATGACAGCAAATATCAAAGACTTAGAAAGGCTTCTGTTGACCAGAGGGAGTAATTTCTTCTTTCTGTCTGTTGTGGTTGGGACAAAAAGTAATGGACTTAAATTGCAGCAAGAAAAGTTTTGGTTACAGAGAAGAACAAAATGTTTCTGTCAGCAAGTCAGTGAAGCCTAGTAATAGATTACTTGGGACAGCTACAGAATGTCCCTTGCTGGAGGAGATTTAAGGATATGCCAAACCAACATTCATCAGGATGACAAAGGTATGTATTTTTTCCTGTTGGAGCTTTGGACTGGAGCACATTCCTTCTGGAAGGCCTTTCCAGGGTTCTGAGTCTACTCAGGATGACAGAGACCACTGTGTGCGCACGTTTCTGTGGCATTTCTGGCTGTTTCCTGTGGGAGCTGTGGCGATGGGTAGAGAGCGTCTCACTGTGCGTTGCCCAGGGCACTTGTGCTGCTCAGACTAGCCTTGCCCCCTCTAGCCCTTCTCCCAGACCTGCTTCCCAGCATTGCTCTGCACAAACACTTCAAGGATGGCATTTCCATTGGAAGCAGAGCGCCCCAGGGCTGAACGCTCAGCAGGCTAGCCGAGGAGTTGGCCTCTCGCGCTCCCTCTCTGCAGCAGGTAAACAAGTTCTCTCCAGACCAGAAGCGTGGCCCTGGTATGTGGGAGGGCACACCTGCCATCCCATCGCCCCGCCTCCCCTGCAAGAAGGATGAGATTTTAACCTTGGCTTCCTCCAGGAGCAGAAGGAATTAAACATTGGAGTCCCACTTGTTGGATTGAACTCTCTAAATGCTGTTCTAGATCACCAGACCATTTTTATCCTTGGTGGCTTTGATAGATTCAGGTAGGGACCATGACAACGGTTATTGAACATATATTCCCACATACAATCTCTGAAGTGCCTTTCCCAAAACACTCTTCCATTAAGTAAACTTGTATCATTTGCACCTAATTTGAAAAGAAACCTTCAAGAGTTTTCCCAAGTTCCCTTTCTATCCATAAATTGAGCACACTGTAGCATTCTAAGGTTTCTCTTCTCTGCAGGCAGCCTGTGTTCTTCATCTCCTAGCCTTGAAGATTTGTGGGTAAGCAGCTTGGATGTCTAAATGTATGGATCAGCATATGGGCCTTTCACGTGGGGTGTGTGTTGCTCGCAACAGTAGCAGTCGAACGCAGGCATTCAGGAATTCTGGGTTTGCTCATGTCTGCTGCTTTGCTTGTTGCCTGTACGTGATTGGGATTTTCCTTGGCAGAGAGCGCTGTGTTAGAGATGATGTATTAGCAATGATGCAACTTATTCGATCATTTGGAAAAAAAAAAACCAAACCCTGAAATTCTTGCCCTTATCTAGTATAGCACACAGTGCTTTCAGCCAGGAGCTCCTGGAAGAGGAGCTGGAACTGTTTGTGGCTGGGTAATGGTGTGTTTCCCAGGGTGAGCATCCTAGGTGAGGCATTCTTCCTCCTCCTGACTGCACAGAACCACCTCACAGGCGCCCCTTAACTCTGGCTTCAGCTAAAGATGCCACTTAAAGACATACCTCAGTGTAACGAAACTGGATTTTGGGCCAAATCTGCATGGAATGGTCATTAATATAGTGAAAGTTTATCTGGGAAGATAATTTATCTGGGAAGAATGTCTAGTGCTTCTGTACATCCACATATTTCACTGTGGACATATTTCCTGGACCCAACATTTTCCTCAGTCAAGCTCCACGTCACTTCAGGAGTTAGTTGCTGTTAAAACTGTCTGCCTTTTCCCCAGCCTTTTTCACAAGGCAGTGAATTCCTAGGGCTATTTTTTTTTTTTTAACTTGCTTTCCATTCTGACAGCATGATTGATGCCAATATTTTTACATTAAGTCATGGGTCCAAATCCCATCCACTACTGCAGACAAGAAGTGGTGTGAGTACGGGGTAAGCTCACCAGTGAGACGAGTAATCACACCCCAGTAGTACTGCTCACGATGCTCTTGCAAAGACAAAACACGAGAGAACAGTGTATCTGAGGTAAAAGAGTGAAAAGACTTTTGGAACCCAGCAATGGCTACTGCAAAGATGGGATGTGGTAGAGTAGCAAAAGTGATACAGGATTATCTTTTTCAAGTCCAAGAAAAGGAGGGATGACAAAAATATGTATATTTTTTAAATAATTCATGGTATGTATTCTTCTCTGTAGCTATAGTTATTTAAAAAAAAAAAAATCAGGTGATTTAGAAATGCTTTATTTGTATTGTTGCCTGTTTGGAAGTGAGATACAGAAGAGAATGCAGGGGCAAAATAATAAAAAAAGCCTTTTGAAATCTAAATACAAACACATGCAAGGTTTCTGCTGACTTGAGGTCAGCTGGTCAAAATCAGCCTTGCTGTAAAGAAGCACAGAGGGAGAAAAGCATATGTTTGTGAGTACATAATCTAATCTCCCACATTTTTTCATCTGAGAAATATGAAACTGAAACAAATGACAACCTCCTGACAACAGATTCATCATACCACATTTGCAGTGTTATCAATGAAAAGGGGGTAAGAATGTTAATACAGAACAGAAAGGACAAGGTAGATAGTGAAACCTGCTTAGCATACCCCCGAGGAGCAAGCATAATAGTTGGCTTGGATTTACACCCACAAATGTAGAAAAATGAGTCGTGGCACTTTTAACAATGAACATAAAATGTCTTTTCAAGAGAGAATATTTAAAATACTTAGATGCAGTAACAGTCTGTCATCTTCACCCGTAAGTTGTGCCATACAACTCAAACTTGCCCCTGGATGTGTGAAGGCAGTGTCAGCAGGCTAGTCGGGATGGGAGCAAGAGGAGGCAGAACCTCGGGGCTGTAGGAGAGAACTGCTCTTCCACTGAGCTGCAGGTTATTCCAGTAAGGGAGTCTGAGGACCAGCCCCTGAGTTTTACACTGCATTAAAAACACAGATCTAGCTGCACACTTTGCGCAAGCCCCTCGCTGGTTCTACGCTGACATATGGGCGTAGGTTAAGATCTTCTCCAAAGGTGGCTGGAATCACTAGATATATTTCAGTGGATCCCCTTTCCACTGGTTCAGTTTTTCTGGCTGAATCAAAGGCCCTCGTATCCCAGGAGAGCCTGCTGCTGCCTCAGTCATGACTGGCTTCATCTCTTTCTTGAAGAGCACAGTCTGCCCCAGGACTCATTTGGGGTTTTGGTAGCTCAGAGATAACAAAGGATGGTCTGGACAAATGCCTCCACCTGACAGTCTAGGAGGCTGGAGGAAATTGTCACCTTTAAAAGGAAGTTGCGTCTGTCTGGCTTAGGAGGTGCTCAGAGAAGATGTAGAAATACATCCAAATACCAGGGTAAAAATCCATGACTTGCACGCCCCCTTCTTTTGTTGATTTTTATGTATGAGCCGTATCATTACGCACAGAAAGAAAACAGTAGCTTCCACAGCTTTCTGTAGGGTAGATTCTGTATCAGGAACACCCGTGGGTCACAGACTGACACGCCTCTCTGCACCTACCAGCACATCTGGATTGTATAAAGCTCTGTGGTTTGTGACAGCTCTTTAAAAGGTATCTCTTAAAATAGGAAAAGTAAAAAATTAGTAGCAATTTATTGTATGTAAGGTTTAGAGAGGATGACATTACTCACTTAACCCAAAGACTTTTCACAGTAAAATGACAAAGTATTTTTCAATATTTAATTGCACCCTTTGTTCTGTCTTCTGAATTCTTTCTCTTTTTTTTTTAAAGTAATCAGTTCAAGCCCTTATAATGTATTTATTGTGATTGATAATCAATACAAGATGATATTTTCAATGAGGAAAAAGCACTTCCCATCTGGTGGGAAGAGAAAATATATATTGTTTGACTAAAATCTATCTTGTACTCCCTCCCATAGACGTGTATCCAGTAAAACAGGAGAAAACACTTCCTAATGGAAATAAGAGCAGAATTCTGGGTAGAAGTGATTTCAAGTGCATACACCTCCAGCAAACATGTTCTTGATTTATGGAATACAGACCACATTATTAGTATTGCCAAGTGTAATAAATTGTGAAGGATTTCATGCCGATTTGTTAAATGCAACGTATTTTAAATAGCACTTAATGATATTTTTATTTATGCAAGGCTGAGTGAAATGGAGATCTGGTTCTCCTTTTGACCGTGGCAGTCACAGCGAGAGTTGGAGGCATGCATACAAATCAACAGCAAAGAAACCACTGGTGGGGTACTTTTCTGCCTGAAGATGTGAATCTGTTCATGCTTATAAGAGTCAAATTAAAGCAATAGCACATTGAAGTTTGGCCACAAGCACAGCTGCTCCATGAGTGTATTTTTGGGTTCTTGTTTACAGTTCAGAAATGATCTGGTGATGTGTGAGAGGGCTTACTGAAATCAGAGAGAGAGGTTCCTTGGGCTGAGCCAGGCTGGGCAGCACCAGAACAGAAGAGAAAAATCATTAAAAAATCCTAAAGAAATGAACACTTTTTGGTCGGTTGTTTTTTGGTTGGTTGGTTTTGGGTTTTTTTGGAGCGCTGTTGAAATGTTGGAATGGTAGAAGGGCTGTTGCTGACCAATATTTAGGATTTGAAATTAAGGAGTGGTTGTTAAGAACATTGATTTTATTTATTTTTTAGTTTAAGAAAGATGCACTTTCCTCTTTTTTTTTTAATGATTGTAACAGGAAAGCAGCCTTTAGAAACCCTCAGGGGTGCAGCAAGAGTAACTCCAGATTAAATCTTTTCTCAAATCTGGTTTTAGAATGTAGAAGAGAACAGAAGTTACATCAAGGATGTGTCTGGACTTTTTTTCCATTGACATATTCTGAACTGCACACATATATGAATAGATGTGAACTTCCTTAGAATATGTTACATCTCCTGTACGTGGCACGTTCTGCAGCCAAGGGTATCGCAGACCTATGGCACAGCTGCCAATTCGCAGGCTCCCTGGCTGCACCTCAGGCAGATGCAGTTTGATTGTACTGGGCGAAGTCTTGTGGCGAGTGGCTGGGAAATTCCAGTGTTCCAGGGTCAGTGTGAATGGAAATCAAAGCGGCTCAAGCCTCGGTTATGGGAAACATTTTGCAATGGCCACAACCAGGAGACCACGCTTCATTTTCACATCAAGTGCCGCTGCAGACTGCGCCGTGATGGCATTCCCAAACAGGGCTGCCGGTGACGGATTTCTGCTAACACGGCAGTTCGGAATGACCGCTCCGTTCAGAATACAACCGTGAAGCTGCAGTTGTGTCCCGGTGCGATGGAACCGTGGTTGCTGTTTGTATTTGAACACAGCTGCAGCTAGTATCCATAACTCAAATTAAGTGCTGTTTAGGAGGGTGTTTGAAAACCCGATTAGTGTTCCAGCATTGAGATTTATTGTTTCCAGATTGGTGGAGACTTTTCTTCTATAGTTTTAACGATTTAGGGTAATTGAGAGAAAACGTTAAGTGGAGAATTTAGTATTTTAAAATGCATGAATAGAACAAGTAACAAAAGTCAGCTTTGCTTGGATAAGCCTGAGTTTGCATGTTTATGTATTTACTGACTTTGCAAGTTCCTTTCTGCAGGGCCACCGTCAGTGCCCACGTTTTCCTCAGGGCGCTCGAGGGTCCACCTCTCTGCAGAATGAATTACGAACTGGAACACAGGGATCTGCCTCATGAGCCACCAATCCAGACCTGGGCTGTCCTGCTGTCATGCTCATCCAACTGTGGGCAAGCCATGATGGGCAGGAATCATCTTGTCCTCCTTTATGTGTCTAGAAGGTAGCCATGTAGTCGAAACTGGACAGTAAAGAGACAGGTACTTCCACAGAGAGACTTGTGCCATCCTCAAGTAGCTGTCTGAGACAGGCATGGCAAATCACTCCTGGGTCATCCATCAAATGAGCCAAGTCTACCATACACCACACTGTACTCTTTGAGACAGCTAAAGACCAAGCCAGAAAGTCTTGATTTTCCCGTATGGAGCAAGAAGACCAAGTGCCTCCTGCACAGGTTAATCCACTCTTTGATACCAAGAGAGTGTCCTGCTCTTAAATTTTACAGCATCTGTCCCAAAAGGCCATTATAACTTGGAGCTCTGGGCAGGATAAATGAGCGTAAATGCAGATAGTGAGAATGGAATTATTTGCTGAAAGTAAATTGTTTGGATGAAAGGAATAGAAAATCAAGAGGCGGTTGCCAAATCTGCATAGGCAATGCAAGGGCTTTGCTGAGGAGCTGGATAAACATCCCGCCCAACTTACGGTCACTGCTTGGTGTTTGGGCAATGGACTGAGCCACATTCCCACAAACACACTGGGGGTACCGGCAGGGGAAGTGGGAGAGCGGCTGTACGTATAGGTCTGCGGACGATTCAAAAAGAGGTCCTGGCAGGTGCTGTCCCAGCAGCAAACCCTCTGTGCATTGGCTGAAGATAACATGGCCTGAGGAGGCAGAAGCCAGCAAACAGACGTGTAAGGAAGGAAAGATACTATATATTCCAAAACAAAACAATAAGCAGAGGTCTCTACTGCAACCAGAAAGAAGAAATGAGTACCAAGAGATTCCCTTCTTTCTGTGATCTGGGTTTGATTATTTGGGCAAGATAAAAAAAGAAATTATTAAAGAAGACCAGTTTGCAAAAAAAACCCCAAAAATTCTCTGCAAATACACTTCCTCTGGCTACATTGGAGATTAATTATAATTGCAAAATGTGTATTTTTATGGTTTGTTCCTTGCCCTCCTTGAAAATAACTTAGAAAGTGAATGTGTCACAATTTCTAAAGAAGACGACACAAGCAGAAGATGTTTATAAAAATTCACTATGTTGGTTTTTTTCCGCTGTGACCTTAGGCTGCAATGGTCAATGATACTGTATAAATATTTCTTTGCCAGATTAACATCTTCAGCTGATTTGCAGCCCTGTCCGACAGGGAAGGAGACTGTTTGTCCAGTGAACAAAGCCCTTTGTTCTGGCGGGGATTATTCTTTAGCAGATTTTGACAACTAGCTGGTTTTCACCAGGCAAAGACTTAAGAATAAGATGTTATTGTGGGGCTGGGGTCCCGCGTGAGATCCAGAGGAGCCTGAGCAGGGGTGCGGAGGCCAAGAGGTGGGCATAGGCCTTCATGATACCATGTCTCGGTTTGCATGTGCACAGCTGTGACCAGCTTTGCCAAAATCTTTACTCAGGGGTGTACCAGAGATGACACCTACACCGTGCAAGCCAGATGCCACCGAGCTGCCACCTCCGTCTCTCACAGCAGAGGTGCAGCTGTGACCGTTGGACTATTTGCTGACTTATTTTCCAGGGTAAGTTGCCACCTTCTGAAGTAACACACAACTGCCCAGTTCTCTCTCGGCCTGGGTGACTGAAACCTCAGGACGACGGGGAGAGGACACAGCCTGGCACGTAGAGCCCTCTCTAGCAGTGCCTGCAGACAGGAGCACCTACATGCACATTCGCAGCAAGCGTTCCCTGACTAGCTGTGCAAACAGAAACGCCTTCATACAAGTGTTTATGAAAGCAAATAAAAAGGCTAAATCATACTTAAGTGAAGTGGCTTTAAGTGTGGTGACAGAACTGAAAGTGACCTTGCTGTGTTACCAAGTTGAGTCTCCTCGAGGTCACTGGCCAACTTATTTTTCTAATTCTGAGCTTATCAAGTTTTCGAAGGCTACATTTATAACCCTCCACTATGCCTGCTAGAAGTGCTTTCTAGAACCTCTTTCCTCCGTCCGTAAAAGTAGCAATGGTCACAAATGCTCTCTAGGAATTTTTGAGCTTTGCTGAGGAGCTATTTGAAAGACAGATACTTTAAATATGTTTTCTTACTTGGCCAGATTATATTTCCTCCTGTTCTTCATGCAAAATTCCCTACTGATTTTGGCTTTGCTACTTCTGTACAGACAACAGGAATCAGTATTTTAGGCTGGAAATAATCTTTCTCTTTTTTTTAGTAATTCCTTTCCATTGCAGAAGAGACTTGTTCCTGTTGCTGTACTGGCTAGCAGCCATGCCAGCTATAATTTCCCCTGGAAGCAAAACCACAGAAAATCTCCTACCTCGGCAAAGAAACTTTCTCTGCTTATTTCCTAGCAGGGGAGATGCTTTTGACTTGCAACCAGAAACTGAAATGATTACTTAAAATGCTGTGATGCAAGTAGTGAGAATGGCTCTCAGGAGGGTGTGGACTGTCAGGGGATGCTCGAGGTCGTCCTGGTGTGCTACTTGGAAGGGGCTGCCTCCCTTGTACCATCTTGCAGTCCTGTAAATCTAGAAACAATGCTGCTTAAAGAGTACTGTTGCTGCAGAATGGAGTTAGCTTAAACCCATATGCAGATTTCATTAGTTAGCCTAGCTAAAATGACCTGTTGGTAAATATTTTGAGGACTAGATTATAGTGGAAAGAAAACTAAAGGTGCGTTTGAGTTTATAAAGCTACCTAATTTTCCATCATTTAATGAATATTGTCTTTATCTCACAACTTGCGCTATTCATCAGGTAATTCATGACATTATTTACTGCAAAGTGATGGCACCCTTTACCAGAAAGCTAGTTTAATCTGCTACTCATTGTTTTAATTCATTATATAAAATTGACCTTTCATCTTTAGCATCGTGCCTTTCGTGAAGCCTTGCCAGAGGAACAAGAAATCTATCTGATCCGAGAGCTGTGAGGCATCCAGTGTAAGTAAAGGGTGATGGAATCACCACCATCACATTCAGTGATAAATGGGTCCATTTTACTAAACCAGGGAGCTAGTGCTGTTTGCACGAAGCCAACAGCATACCGGTGAATGAGGGAGCCTCGTGTCCTGGCCTGGAGATCATTGAGGAAGCAGTTTACTATGCATCTGAAAAGGGTGATAGGGAAACATTCAAGGGCAGTGTTAAGAGAAACTTCAAGGCTTTTAAATTTTCTGTTGTTTTAGCTTATATCTGAGGTAAACTAAAATTCAAATATTAGCTACTTTCATTTCAGGCAGGAGTTTGAGTATTTCTGCAACTGGTGGAGTGTACCTGTCCCAGACGCTGGGAAATCAAAAGCTTGGGTTTAGCAGCCACAGCAAAAAATCCAAAACCCAAAAGATAAGAAAAAAATACAGTAACTGTCAGTTGAGAGGTTAATGTTTTGAAAGGTATGAGTATGTAAAAACGGGAATTGGCATGTCACCTGTCCGATAGACAGCTGCCATGGCCACTCAGCTACAGCTGATAGCAACCTCGTTCATTGCTTGTTTTAAATTGGAGAGAAGGTCTCAGGATTAGATTGCTGAAGCGAATCAGAAAATACTGGTTTAATATGAAGTGCAGTCATTTTAATGTAGCTGTTAACTGCAGAGCCACATCCAGGTGTGAGGTGGTAGAGGGGCTGTGCGGCTGCATGGTCACTGCCCACTCATATCTCATGGATACATGTTGTAGCAAGCAGGCACGATGGGACTGGGGAGGAGAGGATAGTATCATTAAGCCCTTTCCAGACTGAAGTTAGAGATAATTTTCTTATAATTAGCAACAGAATCTGTCCTATACCCAGAGCGTGTACTGCAGTTGGCTCCACGTGTTTATGAGGACACACGCTGTCTCAATGATAAAGGCCTTCCAATATTTCTTTCTGGATAAAAAATGGTGATGAAGTATTTAGAATGGTACAAAGTCCCATCTTCCAGAAATTGCGTGCATTTGCTATTTCCATTTTTGTTACAAGCCTAAATAAATATTTTATTAGGCCATAAGTGCACATCTCAGAACTTGATATTTTAATTTTTAACTGGGAAACGCAAAATCACTACTTTTGGAAGTGACCAGAGAGATGCAGTATAAGTATTGCTGTTCAGAGAGTGATTTTTGTAATGTCAGTTGCCTCGCTAAAATCACTGTAGGTATTTGCTTTGTGGCATTTCCAGACTTTCAATCCAAGCAGGTTAGCTTTGTGTGGCGTGAAGCACTTGTAGCATAAACAGTATTGGCACAAAACGTATCCGTGAACGTTTTGGAGAGCCTTTAATTTGTTTAACCAGGTTGACCATGTGAACTGCGCGCGCAACTATTGATTATTTGTACTTTGTTCTCACTATACTTCAAGAAGCCTTAAGGTATTTGCTCCATCTATTCCAGTTTGCATTTTCACATTTTGTGTGCAAGTGCAATCCAGCTGAACGGTACCCAGTAAAAGAGCAAGGTGGCGTAGACAGGCAGTGTGGCATATGTTTGGAAATAACTTAAGGCTCTTGAAGAGCGTTGTTTTCATTAAACAGTCACCCTTCCTGGTTCTGGGCTGGTTCACTGAGCGGTTAGTGCTTTAGTGCTTCTCTATGTAGAAATGCAATATTGGCCACGGATATATTAACAAATATTGCTCTGCTGTGACATAATTTTCAAGGTCACCAGGAGAATTTCCCTAGCCTGTCAATGACAGAACACTACTACTCCTGCTACTGCATCAGCGTGGGATGCAGTTGGCATAGAATCCGTCAGTTTCGCAGGAGATAGGGGCAATCAAAGGCAGTTCAGACTCCTGCTCTGACTCACCATCTGAGTCAGATGCTTTGAATAACCTGATATCCTTGAAGTAAAACACACAACCAGAAAGGTAAAGGTGCATATGTCAGGTGCCCATCAGCAAAGGACCTGGTGTAATCCAGACACGTTGTGTCTTACAGCGGTAAATGTGTCAGCCAGTGGAGCAAGTGATAAAGATCGATAAAGATCACAGATCGACAAATCCTAAAGAGCAAAGAAAAAACTCCTGAAAACATCTACAGTGAAATTCAAGTCCTTGTTCCCTTTGAAAAGTCCACCTAAGTCCTGAATAGAACCACTGCAAATACTGTTTATGCTAGTAAAGTTTGGGCCTGGAAAGTTTGGGCTAGTAAGTTTGGGCCTGGAAAGTGGTAATACCTCAACATTTTTGATCAACTTCTCAAGTACGGGAGGCCAGTGGCGTCCTGAAATGCAAGGATGCAAAACCTAGGACGGGAATTATCTTTTGCCATGGCTGGCACTGCCGGCAAGCAATTATTTTCCAACCCAAAGCTATGTCTGAGTGAAAGCAGTGACTACCAGATGGAGCTGAGACAGATCTGACTGTGTGTGTGCCTGGGACTCCAGAGATGCCTTCTCTGGAGCTTTTAGTCCAACCAGCTGCTTGCTCGAGTACGGCTACTTGAAAGCAATTCACATGAATTCGGTTTGAGAAGCACACATTATCCCTGATGCTAGGCAGAATAACACGTTCCTTGCAGTCCTCTAGGACATGGATCCAAGTGGAAATTGGCTTGGCATCCCCTCAGATCACATAAAGAATTATGTTTTGAAACTGTATTTAAAAGCAAACAAAACTACTCTGAGGGTGGGAGTACTTACAGACTCATACTTTAATATATTAATTACATTCATTTGTCATCACTTGAACCTAAATACCCCTGGACTTCACTAAAGTTGCCAGAATCCCATTCCCCTCCCACAGCTGAATGTCCAGAAGTAATCTGTTTAAAGGAGAATTAAGTGAGAGACTTTTGGAGTCCCACAAGATCCTGGGGCAATGAAGGTGAAGAGGGGGAGAGACTGCAGTAGGTCTTTGATGTGTGACATTGCTGCAAGGCTGCAGAAACAGGAGCAGTAGAGTTAGGCTTAGGTGCACTGCTGTTAGTGCCTTCAGGAGAGCAGTGGCAGCAGTGCCAAGAGACCCGTCTGTGCTGAAGTCCTGCCAGGCACCGTTCATGGATTAACAGGTTCTTACCAAGCTAAACCTGTTGCACAGAGCACACACGCACAAGATTCCTTGTCAGCTTGTATTCAAATCATTTACCAGCGGACAGACTGTCTATGTCTATTCTTTCTCTGACTCTGGTATTTTCCACTTTTGGCCCTGTGTAGGTGTCTAATGCTGGGCTAACTTGCTGTCTCTGCAGAACTGGGGAACCTGCCTTGCCACTGCCCTTTAGTGTGTGAAGTGCCCACAAAACCCGTCGGGGAATGAAATGCAGGCAACCTACTGCTTTGCCACTTAGTAAGAAAACCAGCTGGGGTAAGTCCTTTCCACAGCTTTATTTGGAAGCTGTCTGCTTATGTTTGCTTGAAAGGGTTTGGGGTGCAAACAAAGGGGCTGGTTGCATACAAGTACATCTGTGTTTCTCTCCTTACCCTTACCCCTGGCACTGAAACCCATCGCACTGCTGGGAGGACCCTGCATGGGCTGCTTTGAGTGAGAGGCTCTCTCACATTACCCTCCTCTCACAGGCTCTTGTGAGGTTTCTGCAGGAGTTCAGCAAGGCTTTGCAGAAGGGATAATTCTGATAAGGACCTTTGCCCATTGCTGCCCCTTGCACACATTTGAACATTCTGTAAGTACAGAATGAGCCTCGGGCTTACAGAGAAGCACCTTCCCAGCTCTTTCATCCCTGTCCCTCTTTGTTCAGTCAAGTATCCAGCAAAGAGTGTCCCATAAATAGGTCTGTTCACTATCATGTTGCTCAGCTCATATTTTACTTATGCCATATTTGTATTGCATATGTATCATCTTAATTGTTTCATAATGTTGTAAAAATTGGCCAGTATAATCAGCAATGCTGGATTGCATTAAGCAAAGCCCTTTTGAAATGTACTGAAATATTAGTTCCATATGATAAAATCCATAAAATACAATCTAGATGCCAACGAGATTAGGAAAATGGGCTCTTTTCCACTTACCTAAATACTGGAAAGATACACAAGTTATTAGCTGTATATCAAGCTAATGATCCCTTGAGGGTCTGATGAAGGATTTAGAAAGTGGATAAAAACAAATAAGCAGGACATAAAGAGATGCAGTCTCACCTCCCAGCCTCACACACTTGATTACCCGAACACACCCTCTGATGAGCACCGAAACGTTCTGAAGTCAAGGCACAAAAAGATGCCGTGGGAGGCACCGAGTGCACTAGCACTGCGACTGCTCATCACAGCCCAGGGGAAGTCTGCACTGGCTTCCCAGACTTCTCCCAGCTTCAGGAGCTCTTCAGCTACACAGCTTTGCTGTATAATTCTGAAATTTCAAATCCTCACTGAGGAAAGGAGTTGAAGGCAATGTATACAGGGAGAGTGGCAAGAAAAATATACCTTATTCCTAATGTATCTGGTCCTGATGAGAGGAAATGCAGCTGGCCAAACACAGGTGTAAAAGGCACAGCTATTGTTCGACAGTCTCATTGCTCCTGATCCTTCCATGGGGACAGGGGAAGAACAGGATCATGCCTCACACAGAACAAGCAGCAGATCTGAATGGAAAGATTAAAAAGTATATGAGATGCCGTGGCAAAGTGCCCTGCTCATGGGCATATTCCTGCACCTCCCAGGGTGGCAAAATGAACCCTACCACCAGACTTCTTCACTTCCTTCCAGCCTGGGCAAGCGCTTCTCCAGCCTTTACATAAATACACAATCAGATTAATAATTGAGCACTCACTTTATGAATTACTATTGAGGAGTATTTCAGGTCTGGAACCCATGGATCTTTCTGCGTATCTGCTCTGAAGGAACCAAAATTGATATTTCTTTAAAAGCTGTCTAAGCTGGCTTGGCCAGCAAGAGCACTCCACTATCAGTTTTGTTGAAAAAGTGAGGTATTAATAGATTTGGGATTAAAAATACAGAACTGGAGAAACAGCTTCCTCCTAGTAGAAGACTGACACTGCCAAAATTCAGCTGGGGAGCAAAAGATTTAAAAGGGAAGGCAGGGAAAAAGTTTGACTACTTGCAAGGGAGACTTGTTGAGAAACATGTAAATTGCAGGAAACATTTTTAAAAATCGAAGATTTTTCACTTCATTCAAAATAGATGATGCAGAAGAGAAATCAATTCCAGCCCCATCTCTCCAAGCTGCCTTGACTTCCCACAGTGACAGCAGCAAAAAGCTATTTTTGTCCCCAGTCTGCAGAAAGGAGTCAGTGCATTCAAGGAGTAGCTGTGATGAGGAAGCTTGGGCCAGTTATACATAGTTGCCTCTTAGGGCAGCATTGGTCAGTATTAGAAAGTCACTGTCATTCCAGGATGGAATAACTGCGATCATAGGTTCACCTAGAAGGAAAATTCAGTTAGGAGAAACTAAATGCCACTTTCCTTACTCCGAGCCATTTAGGGCAAATTGTGCAGTGTAAATTTTGCATCTTCAAGGGGTTCGCAGGTTCTAGAATACATTCAAGACCAACTTCAATATTGACTCTTAGGCTGATTTTTTATGAAGTATAAATACACATTAAATAGATTTCAAGTCCTTCCATTTTAGAAAATGCCATTTCCTTTCAGATGAGCGACATAATTGGTGCTCTCAAAATAGAATATGAGCTGCACATAGATAATTCCATGAAAACACTACTGGAAATTCAAATACTTATCTAATCTTTATGTCTGGCAACCTACACTACATTACTGATTGTTGGTACCAGTGAAGCATAGTATGGCTTTTACTTCCAAAGGAAATTAAGCCAAGAAAAAGAGTGCCATTTAGTTCAGAGGAAAGATGTTCATACATTTTTATACTTTAAATGACTCCATTTGAGAGCTTGGAAAATTAAAAGGGCACTCGGCCAAAAATAGCTCAATGTAATTCTACTGAATGCAGGCTAAATAAGGATCAGCCTTATCTAACTTCTCAGAGGTACATTAACCAGAGACACTGTATAAAGTTCCAAAACTATCATATGCCTAAAAGGGATTAGGGGATAACTAAAGTGAAGAAAACCAATTTATTCATAATGTGAAACAACAGGTCATAGAAACTAGCACAAGATCGTTCCAAGAGAGAGAGCAAGAGCAAAACAAGAGCAGAGTCCATTTGTTTAAAGAGGGATGGAATAGCTTTATGTTGAATCACTGGACAAAATGCTCTGGTTGAAGCTGAAACTATTTCCAGGTGTATAATTTACGTAGGGAAAGGAAATTCTAATAATCCATTTTTAGTAAGGAAAAAGAAACCCAAAAAACCTCTATTCCCCTACGACTATTAACCCACCAAGAGGGGGAGCCAAACATCACACGTTCATGTGTCTGGTCCCCCAGAGCAAGACTGGAGAACCCCTGGGACTGGAGCCCACCAGGTCATCCTCCTACCTGCCCGTTCCCTTCTCATGTCCATGCCTCTGAATTGTCCTCCTTCCTCTTGTCTGCCATCTCAGCCCCTGTATGAGCTGCTCGTTTACCATCACTTGGCACAGACTTCGTAACTTTACTGATTCTTTATTAGCGGTTTATCTTCTGGGCAGAAGGCAAGAAGGTATTTTGTTGAGCTGTGTAAAATTCAGCTTTTTCCTGTATAAGGTTTTCCATGAAAAACAGCAATTTCTTTAATGTTTTTGTGTCTAGTGTTCTAAGATTCAATTTTTACCTGGAGAAAATGATTACTTTGATATTGACAACATGCTCCTGTTCTTATATTTTCTTTGTGAAAGCCACTTTCTTGGGCTTTTAGACTGACCCATCCCCACATGAGAAAATAAGAAATAACTAAGAAGATAGTCTGTGGGCAAAAATGTTTATTTTATAGACAAAAAAGAGTCAAAATTAAGACTCAGAAACACTTTTACAGGGCATTACCATGCGGAATATGACTCCCAAGTATTGATGGTGTTTTATATAGGAACAATATGAAGTCACTAGGATTTCCTTTTCAGCCCCGTCTGCAGTATTATTCCCCGTCCTTCTAGCACTGTGTATTGACAAAATGCTCACAAGATGTCTAACACGGCAACTCTGTAAACTCAAAAAATTTGAAACCGATTTATACATTTTTCTTCTACAATACACAGGTTAACAACCAAGAAAAGAATTAATGTAAGTCCTGATGATCGGAAATATAGCAAGAGTTGCATATGCTGCAGTGCTTTTTTAAAAGTACAACACCTTTAGTGTTTGTTCTGATCTATGTGTGCAAGTCTGAGGATTTCCAAGTATCGCTTCAGAAAGTGGAAAAAAAGCCCTGGATGCACAAAGGTGTATCTCGTATTAAGATGCTTTTGTTTAAAGACTCCCAAGAGTAGAAAACTCCATCAGATGCCTAGGTCAGTGTTAGTAATTCTTTATCATCCCTTTTAAAAATACCACTTTTTTGGATTGTTGAATCATAGAATCATAGATAGGGGTAGAATGGGACCTCTGGAGATCATCGAGTGCAACCCCCCTGCCAGAGCAGGATCACTCAGAGCAGGCCACACAGGAACAGAGCCAGGTGGGGCTTGAAAGTCTCCAGAGAAGGAATTGTGAGCTGAGAGTGTCCAGACTCAGTTTCCAACAAATGGATTATTTGGTATGGAAAACCACATCTCCACTGAACCCATGTAGGTTCTTTGTTTAACTGTGCCATGGTCACATTTGATCTTCTAGCTACAGCTCATACGCAGTTATTTACTTGATCCCTATTTCTTTCTCACTTGTGTCAGTGAAATGTCACTGGATATCATTTTACATCCAGCGACAGGAAGTACAAACTATAAAGAGGAAAGAGTTTTTCTCCTTGGAATGCATCTGCAGCCTTCACTGCTGAACGGAATAGGAGGTTTGCCACTGATTTCAATGAGGCGGGATGTAAATCAAAGGTTTAAAGCAAATGAGAGCAAGGCTGGGCTGCAGAGGAGAGCTCTACAAGTAAGGCCAGGCACACATTTGCTGGAATCAAACGGTTGTAACATTTTGCCAACCATAGCAAATGCCATAACTGTACATTCCTTGTTATCCAAACCTCAGTGGTCTTTGTTAACATGATGTGACTGAATTACAGCAGTGAAGAAATAACTGGTTTTGGTGACTCCAGGTCCAACAGAAGACCAGTGAAGTAAGTGTGAGAGCAACTGCAACCCTTTCAGGCTATGGTGCTATGATCCACCCAAAAGGCTTAGGAAGCTCTTGGGGTTTTGCTGCCAGTGATGATAGAAGCAGGCTTTGCTTTTGAAGAAGTCATCTGAACACAAGCTAGGCAGACCATATTGGGTTCCCGTGGTTCTTCAACATTTGACAAGAAATGCTCACAGAGCTGTCAAAACACCCAACTTTTGAATTAGGTAGAGGAATATATTAGGAGGAAGTCACTTCCCCTGGAACAGGGACAACCAGTAATACTGAATCTGCAGTGAGCCAAGTTTTGTCCTGAGCCCAGTCTACTTGTTCTTTGATCAAACAGGCAAACTGTGTAACTTTAGGGTCACTGCAACATCCTCAAAATGTTCTTCTAGAACACAAAACCTGAGGGCTCCAGTATTTTCATAAAAATGTAATCAAAATAATATTCTTCCAGAAATGTTTTCTGTTTCTTTTCTAGACCAAAGGGACATAAACTGGGTTGGATGAATAATGCCCATTTGGCCTAGAGAGCGATCTAGGCAATTAAGAAGAGGAAAGGAACAGAAATCATGGAGCCAGCTCCTGCCAAACCAAGGTGAAGCATGAAGCAAGGAGGAGGACAGCAGTTGGCAAAGCTAATTGAAAAAAAATGTGAAAAAGCAAAAAAAAAAAAGCAGTCATCTGAGATTAACTTTAAATTGTTCCCTTGACTTCAAAGAGAAAGATCTACTTTCTTTTTGAAATAGCAAAATCTGTTTCTAAAATACAATTAAACTTTTTTAAAGGTGACATTTCAAATAGAAAAAAAAAAAAATGTTCTGAAAGTAATGCTTCATTTCACAAATATCACAGCCAAATAAAACATTGTGATGTTCCTAAACCCACTTTTCCCTTTTTTTTATCCAACAGGAACCACTTGTGAAATTCAGTCCAAATTCACAAATAGCTGAGTACCTTCCTAAATTACCCTTCATCAAAAAATTGCTTCATTTTAACCCCAAATGTTCTAGTTCCATGTAGCAGGGAAGTAGGGGACAAATGTTCTTCCCCCCTGCTCCATAGAGGGAAAGAGTGCCAGCAGATAACCTGCTTTTGCTGTTCCAGGGCCCGTGAAAGAGAGGTCTTTTCTCACTCTGTATAAAGAGGCTTTGAGCCCTCCTGGGAGGCTGGACTTTGCGGAGGTTAATTAGTTTATTGGTTGTGGCCATACTTCTGGCTGATTAGGATTTGGATGCAACTTGCTAGCACTACTCACCACTCACTAGATACATCATTTACAGTGCAGATGAAAGACAAGCCAAGAATATTTCCTCCTGGCACTCCTGAATTTACACAGGGTTTTCTGTTCAGGGGAATAAAATTCCCTCCTCCTTTGGTGTCAGATCTCATATGGAGCAGCTGCCTTGGCAGAAACACTCGGCCTCCAGGACAACAGAGCAGGGGAATGGCTGGAGAGTCCGGGTGGGGAAGAGGATGGAATATCAACCATGGCCATGTAGGATCACAGCATCATGGGACAGAGAAGACCTAATAGGCCAACAAATCCAGCCCTTCACCACGGCAAGTGGACTCCCGAAGATCTTCTTTGAGGTCTGTCTACCTCTGCAGCCCTCTTCTCCACACTGTCAGAACAGCTGGATGAACAGAAGCCAAATTCCTGGGAAATCTGCAGGGAGAGTAAGTGCACTGTTGTCTGGCTTTCTTCAGCGCATATTTTGAGCTTGTGCTGACTGTCTTTTGGTTATCTTACACTGGTACAAGCTGTGGCCAAACATAACCTCTTCCAGTTCCCCAGGGGAAGATGTTGCCCTGCCAAGGTGCCTCTTATTGCTCACCAGCTGGTGGCTGCTGCCCTTAGAGTTCGGCTAGTGGACAAAACCAATACTCCAGCAAGCTCTGTGTCAGGCAACCTGCTTGCTTTTCCCAGGAGTGTGCATGAACATTCTCCCTCAAGCTGTTCCTCTTCCTAGGAGCAGTTGGGAAGGAGTTGTTCCCAGCTGAGCAGCAGCAGAGCCTCCAGTGAGCCGCTGTCTACTGAGAGGACATCTGTCCGTGACCAGACATGCATGGACAGGCGTGATCCAGCCCAGGACAGAGGGAGGCTGGTTTCTCTTCTCTTCCTCTCCATCAGCCTTGCTCTGCTGGCCTCCTCCACTACTAGGTGACATGGTCACTGTGCAGTGCCCAGCGTCCCTTTCTGCTGCCACCACAGGCCTGCACATCACTCGGTCACATCTCATCCTGCAGCTCTAAGCAGGAGAGAATAAAGCCCTATTCTGCATGTCTGGCAGCACACACCCGTATTCTCCTCTGTGCTTCATGCACCGGTGATTAAGCCACATGCATTGTACCCAGTCCTATTGGTGTTTAGAATATTTACGATAGTTTTCAAACATATTTGGGTTCCCATGTGTCTTCTGTGAGTTTTGCCCAGTCATCATCCCTGGGCACCACACAGCAGTCAGCTCTGGAAAGCCGTTAGGGACAAGACAAAGCTTCATCAAGAAGTCACTATTCCTCAGGAAACTGTTCACTTCTCCAGAGGTCCTGTGAACTCCTGGTGCTCATGCCTGGAGCAGGAGTGGTGCCAGATGATGTGGTACCAAAGATGCTCTACCCCACTGGCTTAGCTGCCAGCATCTGATGAGAGACCAGGGGTTTCAGATGCAGTGGTAAGTGGAAAGAACTGATGGCAAAATGAGGTAAAAGTGCAGAAACAGCTCCTTTCTATGCACAATTCCATTTGAAATACCAAGCAATGTCTAATTAATGTGGTTTTTGATGTCGTCAGTTTGAAGTTGTCCTTGGAGAGGAGAATATGATATTTCTTAAAACACACCCCAGATCAGAAATAGCTACATTTCAGCTACACAAACGGCTTCTCAGGTCTCATTATATTAAATAAGTACTCCAGGAAAGTATAAACGTGCTCAGATAACCTGCAGAAGGGGAAGGATGTCTTCTGGCGTCAGCTGAGGGAGAGGAAAGGTGGGGAGGATGGAGAAGGAATAGTCCAGTGAATACCAGTGGGAAAGGCTCTGCTTTGCAGACTCATGCTTAGGTTCTGTTGCAGGATAGCTTGTACTGCTGCTGAAGCAAAGAGGTTTCTGACAGGTGGACTGCAATCTATGCCTGTGAAAGTCTGTATCACGTACCTGTTCAGTGCTGCAGCTGATGCCCGCCATGACAAAGGCGGGGGTCAAACCCTCGACATTCAGGTGAGCCGAGGCACCCCCTTTTAACCTGGCAAACAGGCCAGGTACCATCACAGAGCTACAGCAAAATTTACCTCTTCCAGTCTTCAGTCATGTCATGGTGTAACGCTTTGGTGTCCGATGGAGCCAGAGCCCAGGCATTCCTCTGCCTCCACCTTAGTGCTGACCTATCCATTGTTGGGACTGCTCGGGGATTTTTATGGAATAGCTGAAAAATCTTCAGTGTCAGCAGAGTGATGGGGAAGGGAAAGTGGTAAATTGGATGTGATGAACTGGCAGTCATCCCAAAGGATGAAGGTCTCTAAAGGCTAGCTGTCTCTCACTATTAGAGAGGTTGCACTGGATGAGCACATTTTCAGTAGAGTTGAAGTCTGAAAACTGGAGGTGTCTTGGTCTTCCTTGTCCTTGAGTTTCCACGGCTGTGTACATTCACAGTATCTGTCTCACAGCCAGTCAGTCACACACAGACTCACAACAATGCTTAGGACCAACTCTGAACCACAAAGGAGGTTCTGGGCAGTGCAGAAACCCAGATGCCATCCTGTGGGAGATTGACTTGCTGGTCTGGCATCTCTGTAGCTGCAAACCCTGTAAAAATACATGCACAGGGGGAAAGACAAAGGCAGTAGATCAAAATTCAGTACAAGACAGTTGCTGGTGGTCCCTGTGGTCCCTGATGACATAAGGCTGAAAATGGCTTTCAGCAGGGGGTGTTATTTTCCTAATGCTAGGGGGGCTACGGCTGAAAGCCACTACATTTAATGTTAATATTGAGGCTAGAGACTCCATGTTGTAGTGATTAGCAGCAGGAACTTCAGAGTTAGTGTGCAAGCCAGAGGGAACATGCAGATAGGGTGGAAGGACACTGCAAGAATAGCAGGTCAGCTCTAAGTAATGGAATTTATTTTATTTTTTATTCAAATGCACTTCCTCCCTGCTTAGTTTCTGAAATACAAACAAAATCTCTCAGGATTTCGACTTCCTCCTTCCTTGAGTTTTGGCTCATGAAAGTCTTTTGCCCTCCTTGACTGGTCTAAATGTCAGCCACATTGACACTTTGGTTTTGCTCGTTTAAAAATTGCATTTCCGTTCTCGGGGCATTTCCACTCTCAGGGGTCAGTTCACGGTCCTCTCTCAAAGAAGTTCCCCCTTGTCTCTAGGGAACTGTGTCTGAGTGAGGATGACACTCAAGAAAGCTTGTAGAACTGGTCCTCTAGCTGCTTAGGTTTCTGGAGGAAAGAGGGCCAAATCCTAAATAGTTAAAAGATTTTTTTTTTGTCTCGTTAAAAAAAAAGGTCCAAAAGAAACATATCAGTCTCTGAAAATTTCAGTGCTAGTTTGTTGGGGTTTTTTTTATGCTAGAGCCAAACTCCAAGGAGTCTGTGCAGAGAAAAGAGAATCAGGCTAAAAGCAGACACAGGACAGAACTCAGACCTCCCTCGGCCTATTGGTTCATATTTTGAATTAAAATTGTTGTTACTGAAAAAGTTTTAGAAGGAAGGCATGCCTATAAATTTCCCTAGAAATAGATTCATATCTTGAAAACATGAACTGGCTTTAACAAGCAACAATCCAACACTACACATCATCCTCCCGTGGCACCCACTGTCACCTGTTTGCTGCACCACACCAAAGCCTGATCCTGCTCTGCTGCCTCAGCGGACTTCGCGCTGTCCCTGCTGCCCAGAAAAACTGTTAGGACCAAGGGAGCCCAAGGTCATGGACTGAACAAACTCAGCAGACATTTTATAGGGATGGCCCATGGACTAAGGGAAAAATTTCTGTGTATATCTATAAAAAGACAGGAAAGGTAATGGTGATGAACTGGGATGTACTGGAAAATGTGGGACCTGGCCATGATGTAAACAGTATAGAGATACCACCCTGGATTTGGCTGGCATAGGGTTAATTTTCTTCCTAGTAGCTGGCATAGTATCTAGGTTTAGATCTCATCTGAGAACAATGCTGATAACACACTGAGGGTTGGAGTTGTTGCTAGGTAGTGTTTATCCTAAGCTAAGGGTTTTTCAGTTTCCCTGCTCTGCCAGTGCGCAGGTGGAGGAGGAGCTGGGAGGGAGCTCTGAAATAGGGGTCGTATGAGAGTCTCAGTTTTTGCTTAGATTAAAGCAAAACATAGTAAAGTGCAGTAAAACATCAGTAGAACATAGCATCACAATGACAGAAACAGGGGATTTTTGGAAGTGAATCCCTGAGGCCTGCACACCTGCACACTAGAAAACCAAGCAAAACAAACAGCTTTTTTTTTTTTAATCAGACCAGTTTCATAACTGTGTGAGTGATAGGGCTTGGCAAGGCTGCAGCACTGTTTACCCATGAGTATGCAGTCCTGAGTTCAGCTGCAGCCTTCTAGCTCAGGATATGTCCCATGGCCAGTAGCATGACTGTGCTGGTGCTGAAGATGCCAGGATGAGACCCCTGATTCCTGTAGTCAGCTGGAGCTGCTGCAGCCAACTGCACGGGTTTCTGGAAATGGGGAGGTGCGCTGAGCCCAGCTTCATGTAGAAACACAAATGCTGGGAGGGTGGTTCTCATGTCTCACTTGCGAATCACCCCTGGATTTCACCATCCCATAAGGCTCTTCTAAGTTATTTTACCTGCACAGAGATACAGCAGACACAGCTTTTATCCACACGGGTGGATGTGCAGTGTTCCAGAAAGAATATGAATTTCAGAAAAGTCAAATTGAACAGAGGAAACACCAGGGGTTAATCTGATGGAAGAACAGTCTCAGGACAGCATGACTTCTGGTCTTGTTGAAATAATAGAGATTTTGCCTGGGATTTCTTTAACCTAGTAACTTAAACTGTAAGAGTTTGATATCCTATAAACATTTGTTCATCGTTGTCTTTGAAAATGCATTTCTTCACTTCTAATTGGCTTCAGTTTTATTACTGTAAGGAAAAAAAAACCCTCAACACTTAGCAGTAGTCAAACAGAATTCATTTTCGAGTAACTCAGAACAGTCTCTTTGAAGGTGAGCTTGCCTTGCCAAATCTTTAAAGTTTGCCATATGTACCAATCCTGCTGCCAAATGCGGTGATGTGATTACAGATAAACAGCTTTGGCAAATTTTCACAAAGACTTTGTCTTGATCAGAGATGTCTAAAGCTTGCCAGGAGCATGTAGAAACACGTCAACTACTAATGGGTTGAGCTCCTAATAGGTGGACTGGGAATTATTTGAGAATACGTTTTTCCAAAGGAAGAAAAAGGATTCTTTTCATTTAACCTTAAATAGAAGTCAGCTCCAAAAGAGCATGCTGATCCCGTGTAGCTGGAAGCTCACCTCTCTTCCTAAAGCTGGTTCTTCAGCATCCTCTCGTTCCCAGTTAGTGTGGGAATGTTGCCAGGAGGCAGCTGTGACAGTGATGGTATAGGGAACAAGTACTTGCTAAATTCCCTCTTTACCCATATGGAAATGCCCAAGTCCCCTGTTGTTCACAGCTTAGATAGCAGCTGTGAAAACGTATTGTCCATGGGTTTGGCTGGTTTGAAGATGAATTTGATAATTAACCCAAATTTACCTGAATAAAATCCAGTTGGTTCGTTGCCTTGAAGCTGCTCCAGGGCAAAGGATAGGTGGACTCTCCTAGGACTAAGGATCCCTGAGGAAAAAGCAGCAGCCTTCTCCAGCCCTGTCCAGGTCTACCCCAGTGAGCCATCTATGTCTCTCAGCCTCAGCATTAAGGGGTCCTGGTGTCTGATGGTAAACTTCTGTCTGTGCCGGGCCATACGTAGATCAGACCTGAGTTTGGGGGATACCAGGACAAAACCAGTGACTGCAGTCTGCCCTGCCTCAGTGTCCCCATCTGTAAATGAGAATGATGACACTTCTCAGGAGGTAGAGTGCTTAGGGTCCTCACTGCTGGCATGACCTGCTGAGATATTTACATGTGGTTAATTTTTTCATACCAGATCACACTTCAATACCAATGTCGGTGAAAAAAAAAAAAGCTGTTAACTAGTACTTGCAATTAGTCTGCTCGGGGTGAAAGGGACTACGTTCTGTTATTACTGTGCGGTTGGCACATGTGAGAGGCAGAATACTGCTGGACTTTGTGCACAAGGCAAGTGGTTAGTTCTGGCCTTGTATTTCTAGTGTCATCTGCTGTCCAGCACAAATATTTCTCTTCTCAGGATGGCTTATCCACCTCCTCTCTTAATTCCCTGAGGAAGAACAGCAAAACTTTCTTTCAAGAGGTTTGCACCTCTCCTTGGCAGTCAAACTGGAGTAGAGGAAGACATTTCTTCTGCCAATCTCCCCTCCTGCCTGGCAGGAAAATGAGGATGGATCCTGCCTCCTGAGAGGCCCTGCAAATGTGAGCACCACCTTAAGCAGCAAGCCCAAATTAGCCAGTGCATGTGCCGGGTGGATGAGGCACAGCTTGAGTCATGGGCCTTGAGCCAAGGATTATTGCTCCAAAATGGGCATGTGTCAGCAGTGTTCAAGAAATCCAAGCTCTTTTCTGACCTGCTTACCTTGGAGCTGACAGTCCCGACGTGCTGGACTGTGGGAATTGCTCCTTATGGCAGCTGGAGCCTGGCAGGAATGAAAACTCAGCAGGAACTGCAGGTGCCCGTGCAGAGCTGGGCCAGCTCACAGCAGCCCTGCAGAGCCAACCGTGGCAGCAAGGGCTGGCTCTAGTAGGCATCATCACCAATGATATATATTTTGGGGTCTTTTTCTCTCTCCAGATCCTAAGAGGATAAAGGACAGGTAGGTGACCCAGTCTGGACACAGGAAAATATTACTTTTACTATGTTGTTTGGTTTTTAATGGCCATATACATTTTTGTATTTTCTCTGGTACTACAATTTAAAAAACTTGGACAGCTCTTGGGCCAGGTTAGAGAAGTCAGAGGTGTTTCAGTCTTAGTGATCTACAGCAGCATAGTCCTGGGCTTGCCTTCCTTCACACTTGCTGGACGTCTGAAGTCAGTGTGAGGTGCTTACTAAAGTCTTTTTTGGGGATACAGTTCATCTCTTTGAGTTCTGCCTTAAGTCCCATGTTGTGTGTCTGTATCCTTTTAAGGAGAGATTGCTAAAAAGTGAACGGGCTTTGCTGCAAAATCCAGACCAGTTTCTAGATCATTTTCTCCACATGAACAGTCCTTCTGGCACAAGCACCAGTCCCTCGTGTTGCCTTCCAGGGAAGTGTTGGGAGATGCCACACGGGCCAAGATCTTGCAGGGAATGCAAGGAGCTGTTTCCTAAGGCTGCCTGAACTGAGGGACAAACACACCTCCTGAACCACCAGGGTCCAGATGTGGGATCTGGCCAGTTTTGCCACTGCTCCATTCGGCCTGTGCACTTGATTTCATTTCTGCGACATAACTCTGGGGTTCATCCAGGTCTTGAACTGATGGATGGACGGGACAGAACAAGGATCTACCTGCTCCACCAGTTTAGACATGGCTGGATTTATCTCAGGGGACAGAAATCAGGTGTGATACGTTTTGAGGATAAGCATCACTGCTAAGGAGAAGCTTTACATTTAAAGCAACAACAAGGTGCTTGATTAGTTAGTGCTAATGGCCGAAAGCAGAGGCACAACCCTGAGCCCTGTCAGCTCTCCAGTCCACCAGGACACTGAAAGATTTTCACTGTCGTGGTCCTTGCCCATTGCCACCCATCTGTTCCAGCAGCCCCCAAGCAACTCTTGGCACTTGAGCTTCTCCCCACACTCGAGTTTACCCATAAGATCATCTATGCTGATCTCTTCATCTGCCAGAAAAAGCAGCACCAGAAGCAGAAATTGGAATTTTATCTTGCTTGTCTTCTCTTTCTCCTTTTGGGTGATTTTTTGGGGTCTTCTTATATCTTCAAGAAAATAAGACCGAATCAGAAAACTAGGTTCCACTGCTGCCACTGCTTTTCATTTCTTATTTCTTTTCTTTTCTTTTCTTTTCTTTTCTTTTCTTTTCTTTTCTTTTCTTTTCTTTTCTTTTCTTTTCTTTTCTTT